>UESW01004119.1:20706-168674 GCA_900491605.1 Calamus simplicifolius | reverse complement strand
GAATATCCTCATTCTAGCTTTCCAATATGAATAATTTGAACCATTAAACAGTGGAGGTCTATTCGTAGAATGACCTTCAGCAAATGATCCAACTTGTGTTGCCATTTGAAACTTTAGCTCTTGATCGTGTGATCAAAATCTAATGAGCACTAGCTCTGATACCAATTGTTGGCCCAGATGACAACCCAAGAGGGGGGGGGTGAATTGGGTTCTTTAAAAATTAGCCTTTTAAAAATGTTTGCGTAATAAGAATGAAGGCAATAGCAATGCAAATACAAAGTGCAGTGAATAAAACAGAGATAGAGAAAGAGTCAATAGAAGCACAGCAAACACAAAGATTTATAGTGGTTCGGTGTAACCAACACCTACGTCCACTCCCAAGATTCACTTGGGTCCACACTATAATCACCCTTGATTACAGCAGAGTTGTTTTACAAGCTCACAACTCAAACTTGTTGTTTTCCTGGGATCACAACGAACCCAGCTGGTTTTCAAGGGCTCACCAGCACAAAACCCTATCCCAAGCTTTACCAAGCTTGTACTGAGGTAAGACTACCTCCACTAGTTCAATCCACCAGATTGAACTAGACACAAAGAATAGAAATGTTGTTTTTCAGTTACAAAGCTCCTTAATGAGCAGATAACACAATATATAAATGAAGTTTAGGAAAGCCTGATTTGCAGATGGTTGGCTTTTGAGCTTTTCTTCTTTTCCTTTTTCCTCAACTCCTTTGAAGTGTAGAATCGGGCCTCAGCTCGGATTCTTCACAGAATGTATGTTGGAGTTGATTTGAGCTTTCCTCTTTCTTTGAGTGTTGAAAATCACTTGAGATGCTCTTGAATAGCTCTTGGATTTTCTTCTGAAGCTTCCTTGGATTGTTGAGCTTGAACACAGAAGGAGCTTCCTTTGATTTCACACTCTTTCTTTCACTCTATTTTGAATCACGGATTTTTTCAAATGAAGCTCTATTTTTTCGATTTTTCTCTTCTTTTCTCTTGAAGTGAATTTCTCTCTTTTTGTATCTTTTTGATTTGAAAACGGCTTCTCTATTTATAGATTCTGCAAAAATATAGCCGTTAGAAACAAAGAAAAATAGCCGTTAATCAAAAATCTTACCGTTGACGCTGAGTTGGCATTTGGAAAAATCTCGCCCAGATTTGCTGGAGTCGACTCCTGCTTTCTGCGAGTCGGCTCGAGGTCGTGATACCAAAAATAGAAATACTCAGAAAGTTATAGGGTTGACTCATCAAAAGTAAAGTGTCGACTCCTGACAGTCGGGGGTCGACTCATGAAAAGTTGGAGGTCGACTCGCGAAGTGCTCAGAAAAACACACCTCTGGTGTCTGAGCGGAGTCGACTCGCATAGTCATGGAGTCGGCTCGACAGAATCAGGGGTCGACTCGAGAAATTGCATGGGTCGACTCGAGACAGATAGTCATTTCTGTACTCTGAGTGGAGTCGACTCTGAAACTCAAGAGTCGGCTCTGGAACGTATCAAAAATCAGAAAGTTTTCTGATTGACTTTAAATTCGTTCCATATTCATTTTAAATCATTATTTTGACTTGAATATAATAAAATTGACATTAGGAATCAATTCAAGAAATGTTCCAAAATCTCATTGATTATCATATGAAGTATAAAATTTCTTTTTGAAAGCTTAAACATTGAACTTGAAGTTACTTTCAATTTGATTAAAGTTATACTTTAACATTCTCATTCATTGTTCTAAATAAATTCATTGCTCATGTAAATAAACTCATTACATCTTTTAATGTACACATGGCTTTTGGTAATCATTAAAATCAATAAGATTGGGGCATATAATTTTTCAACACACTCCCCAACACTCTGCATACGCCTTCCGAATCATGAACGTTTCTTATAGGAAGAGAGCCACGAACCACCGATGGCTTAGAACATGGGAACACCTGATCTCCATGAACCACGAATGGATCCCAATCGCCTAGAACAGAGCACCTCGTCACGGCTGGAAGTCACGTCTGGAAGAAGAAACAGAAATTCCACATCCGCGGACGGCCTTGGAATAGAGGAAGAACACGGACGAACGCCTTGGAACAGAAGCTCTCCCAAGCCACGGAACGGATGTAGATTGCTAGACGGATGGCTGCCTTCCTTGCTCTCCCTCCTTTGCTGCTATTTGTAGAGGCCCGGATGTGGTGAAGACGCGGCGAAGATGTAGCATTGCCAAAACAGAGGATGCAGAAGCAACCAAAATAACGAAGAAAATCTGGATAAATCATCAATAAAATTTAAATTCCTTCCAGAGGAATTTAATTCATTCAATTTGATAACTTCCAATCTAATCTATTTCTTAATTGGTGGAGGAAAAGATTATATTGGAATCGGAGAAGAATCGTCAGGGAACTGGGCTGATAAAACGATGAAGTCGGCAACGTGTTTGCTGTTTTTGCTTTGAAATCCATGCTAAATCCTTATAAAATTAATTCCAAGCTCATCTTAAATCCGATTTGAGTACCGTTTGCGTCGTTAAATCCCTAAAATTGAGCTCTTTAAATTGATAAGGTTTTATTTAAAATATTATATAAAATATTAAAATATTAAAATATTAAATAATAATAGGTATGTTAAATTATTAATTAATAGGTTTAGTGATAATTATTTATGCGTTTATCAGCTACCCCTGGCGAACCCAGATGTGGTTGCAACCTGTCCCTATCAGCCTTGCCGCCTATCCCCTGCTAGACAATGATGTCTCGGATTCAACAACCTTCCAAAAAGGATAAGAGGGACCTTCAAATTGGTATAAAAGCCTTCATTCATAACGAGAGAAGGGATCTGAATTCCAAGTGATTTAACTAAGTCTTTTAGTCCACTATTCATTACTGTTTCCTAGATAACTCACTTGAGCATCGAAGGGTCTCCATCGGAATATCTGGTCCTCAAGGACTTTCTTGCAGGATTTCCATCCAAGGAGGAGACTTCAGAAGATTCCTAAGCATGTGCTCATCGTCCTCCGGATCTACTCCACTGCCCGACGTTCGAGGGAACGTGATTTGGCGGCAACAAAAAGCATTGTTTAGCAACTATTAATTATTCAATAAAATAAACTAATGTGCATTGTTGCACTAGAAAGAGGAAACGTAGAATATCTTATGTGCATTATTTAGCTGATGGGCCAATAAACCTCGTGGGCAATGGTGACGCATCCGAGTCGGACCCCAATTAGCCACCCAGGTCAGCCTTCTTTCAATCGGCCTTGGCTTCGAACTTGGACTCAGCCTCGGCCAGTCACCCTCGGCGTCGGCCTCGACTCCTAACAGCACCAACTCTGCCCTTGGCCTCAGCTCCTGATAGCACCAACTCTGCCCTTGGCCTTAGCTCCCGACAGCACCAACTCTGCTACCAGCTCTCGGCAATCGATGCCAGTACCGACTCCATCATTAGCCTCGACTCCCGATAGCATCGACTCTACTGTCGACCTCGGCCTTGGCTCCCGATAGCACCGACCCTGCTCTTGGCCTTGGCTCCTGACAGTGGGTCCTCGGCTCCTGACAGCGGGTCTGACTCCAGCTCCCCCGGCAGCAACTAGTCCTTGCTCCTGGTAGTGACTAGCATGGCCTCGGCTCTAGCTCCCAACCTCCCGGCTAGGGCCCGATTCGGCTGCCCGGGTTGCACCCTTAGCTGCCCTCCACAGCACCAAATCAGTTCCAGCAACTACCCAAGCAGTTTCCTAGCGGTCACGTTGTGAGGCCCAAGTGCCTAGCTCCATCACTCACCACTGAACGCACAGAACAACAGACGTGTGATGTGGGGGATATGTCTAGCAAACGCCGTAACGGCCACCCATGCCCTGCAAGCATATAACAGCCTGCAGCAACCATCCAAATCAAGCGGCACCCACCATCTCTACTATGGCCATCCATTCTGATGGGACATAGCCTGCAACTCTGACATGCCATAAGAAGGTAAGCCCCACTATTGTTGTCCCTATCATAAATGCTCTGACAAATGGTTACACCTCAGGTTTTACAGACATCAATAAAATGGGTAACAGGGACCCCCCGACAAGGTAAGCCAAGCTAAGCCCAAGCAAGGCACTCAAGCCTTTACACGCTCACACAGGGAGCACTTCTCTAATCCTCTCTCTCTCTCTTTGAGCTTTCTCAAGCTCATAGCTATTTTCCATAGCACTAACTTGAGTGTTGGAGGGTTCCCATCGGAATCTTCGGTCCTCGAGACTTTTTGTAGGCTTCCAATCGAGCGAATCCCGCCGAAAGACCCTTGGCTCACCGAAGAAGGTGACCAAATGCTCATAGACATTCGAGGAGGATGATTTAGCATCAACAAATTGGCATGCTAGGTAGGAGGGTAGAGCATGGATCATCGGCAATGCTAGCCTGCAGATCCTCGTCCCCCCTTTAATCAAAAGAGATGGTGATGACAAGATCCCAAGAGGTCTCCACTAGTCATATGGGAGAACCCTCATGATGAGCTGAGCAACAGGAAGATAGCCTCTCTACTCCACCATCACCACTGCCTTAGGCCATTCAACCAGAATAGCTTGCCATCCTTACCTAGCTCAGCAAATCCAAGCATTAACGATAGCTATTCAGAAGCTGCAGGAGCAATGTTCCATGGTCGTACTGTTAGGAAATGTATCCTACAGCCAATCATCTAGCTTGTAGACGGTTATGAGTTGATGTATATAAACATGATTTATTCAATAAATAAGAGTGAATTTTGGCCATACAGCATATAGTTTATATCTTCCAGTAGAATTCCAATATGTTGTAGTCCTTAGAGTTACATGTATTCGACAATGGAGGAATTGTTGAGTAACTCTTAAATAAGTTCGCAGACAAATGATACGTCGTTACTGAGGACGATGACGTAATCAAGTGTAGGTTATTGTATGTCATATGGGTTGGTTTGTTCTCTTAAACCAGGGAGTGTATAACACTGGTATGACATGCGGGTGAGTGTAGGAGTACATTCACTGAACAGTAACTCATCTCTGTTGAGTGCTCAACTGCTTGGAGCAACTCACAGAAAGGCAATGGGTATAAGTGTCCCTTTGACATGAGACTATCATGTTGACTTGATAAGCAACTCACTGTACTTAGGCACTGGACCACCCGGATTTCTAATCCAGTGACGGAAGGTTCCTGGGTGCAGTCAAGTACTTATTGGGTCAGTGATGAGTCAAGATGGGATTGTCCACTCTAAGTGTTAGAGAGAGTGCTCGAACTATGTTTCAATTTAGTAAAACCTTGGCCAAGGTAATCTTTGCGAGGTATCACAAGATTCATTGCATTGAAACATACCTGGGTGATTTACTCGGAGTTGGCAGTTAACTCCGTATTCGCCCAGAGTACTAGGACAAGGGGATGAATTATGCGGCAACCATAGCCTGGGTTCCAGAATGTTGCCTTGTGCAAATTCGATCTATCCGGACGTCAGGAACCATGGCTAGATGGCCACATCGATTAGTATAGGAAGTGTTCCTGTGCTACCGGCTTAGGTTTGAACCTATGGAGTCACGCACATAGTCAGATGATTTGTATGCAGGCGTGATCACTGATTTGAGTGGGACTCAATTAGATGGGTCATACGGGGTTCGTTCTGGCTATGTCTAGCTAGCTCTAGACATTAGCGGCAGCACCTACTTCGAGAGTGATTTGAGTTAGTCAGTAACTCAATAGAATTTTGGGACACGATATGAATCTGGAATAAAGTTAATTTGAACCATGGATCAATGGTTGGTCTGATAACAGAGTAGTTTGGATCTGGGTTCGAAGTGGTTCGATCCGGATATCCAATAGAGCCTCTGAAAGTTTATTTATGAATTTTGAATTCATAAATCACTTCGGATTAGAGCTCGGTAAGGCACAATATGAAGTATGGTTCAAGAGCTACAAGTAGCTTCTTTCGGATTTGAATTTGGACTTCAAATGGAATTGATTAGATCAATTTTGTTAACAAAAGAAACTTTTAATTGATAATATCTTTCATTCGTCATCATCCACTTGTTATAACTGGGAACGGAGTTATTGATTATGTTACGGAAGGATGCTCAAAGGTCTCGTCACTCTATGTTTCCTCTTAGGCTCGCCGTTTGAGGGACACATTGATGAAGTGACTGCGGACTTAATGCCATGATGGGATTCATGTAATGACATTTTAAAGAGCTCTTTCACGTTTTTTTTTAATGTGGAATTTTCATCGGATATAAAAGGTTACGATGTGAATAAAAAAAAAGAGTGTGAACAGGTAAGAAAAAAAAATGACAGAGACTTTTCCGTGAAAGCTGATCTTCTGCAATCAAAGAAAGTCTGCAAGAAGTCCAATTGGAGATTGTCTCTTCTTGGGAGAAGAGTTCTCCTTCCATTGTTCAAGAATTCCACCTCCTGTCTGCATTCATCAGGCGTGCGTGTGATATAGAGGAGCGGCGCGTGCTGCTCTTGCAAGGCACGAAGGGGAACTTCTCTTTGCAATTGGATCTGCTACCTTCGTTATCAACAGCTTCCGCAATGAGAGGTACTATTTTAAACTTAAATAAATAATCTTAAATTTCAGATATGTTAATTTGCTTTAATTAATATTCAGTGTGAATACTAAAATCGATTTACATGATTTTCACCTTGAGATCCTGTGCATAGGAAAAACTTTTTTTTTCCATTCAAATGGTATCAGAGCCATGGTTAAGGCTTAGGAATGCATGTATAAGCATAATAGATCTAATATAATTATGCATACATAATCTAATGTAGATCTAAAGTTGATCTTATTTTGATTAGTTTAGATCTATAGTAGATTTAAAAGTTTTGCATGATGAAAGCATGTCAAAGTTATTTAATGATGATTAAATATATGTTTTAAAGGTAGATCTAATGTAGATCTTGCATGCTGTGTTCTATTATATCTTGGATTGGGTATATTCACCAGGCCGTCCGGTCATAGGGAGGTTTCATAGCCTCTGTTTCCTTATTCAAGAAAGGTTTCCTATGATGTGTAAGGGTGTTACTATGAAAGAACCCATGAACGGATGTACAGAACAGAAGAAAGAAAGATTAAAATATTTTTAACCGAATTAATCTTTTATTCTATGATAATTTTGATTAGATCCAAAATTAATTAAAGATGAAATGTTAATCAAGATTAACATTAAGACATCTTAATTGATTTAAAACCTAATTATAAATTATAGTAAAATTATTTTACGTAAAAGTCAGATCACAGAAAATAGAAAGAAAGTAAAGATGTTTTACGAAAAATTTTAAAATATGTTTCAAAATCAGAACTCAAAATTGAAATTGGTTCAAATTTGAAAAGGAGTTAACTTAAGATCTAGAATTATGAATTAAAGACCTTAAGACATGATCATAAATCATAGGCTAATTGGGTTAGCATAAATCAGGTTCTCTAAATGGGTTAGACCTAAGGTTAGATGAATTGGACTAAATTAGAAAATTGAATCTAATCAAATGTTGAGATAAGTTTTTTTTTTCTTGAGATCCATCTAATTAGATTAGATTGATCAGTCCATACATCTAAATGGACTTGATTTGGGGCTCAGTGGATACCCAAGTCTTTAGGCAAATTTAATTGGGTCTGGTCAACCACTTGGTGTCTAGAAAGATTCTAATTAAGGTCGCGGCTACCTCTAACCTGGCTAGTTGATTATCAGCTAGTGTCTAGGCAAGATGGTTAATGGCGCAACTCGGCCTTTTGATCAAGCTGGCCTGGCTAAGTGGTCCCAGCACTTGATTAGACTAGCCTATTGACTTGGGCTAACCCATGCTTCCTAAGGAAAATCAATCTGACTGATTTAGGTACCCATGGACCAAATTAATGAACCCAACTAAATGGTTTAGTGGGAGAATACATAAATTGGTCCATGTCATTCATGTGTAACAAATTAATCAAACCCTATAAAATTATTAGGTCCCTAAATGACTAAATTATGGGGATAATTAAATCATAGCCTCCCATTAAGAGAGTGATAACGAGTCCAATGGCTAAGATGATTATTGGAGGCCCAAAGGCCTGGTACTCATCTGGTCTTTGGAATTATCATTCATATTATGATGGTTCAATGCAACTCTCTCAACGATGGTCAGGTGGGTCGGCCAAAGTCGAGCTTGACCAATTCCTTGGTTAGAAGCTTGAACATATCATGTTAATGGTTGGACCTAACCAAGACACCCAATAGGAGGCCCAAAGGCCGATTGACGTGCAACCTGGGGCAAAATAAATTACTAGAAATTGTTTGGGGAAACAATTGGTTATGAACCTTGTTGGCCCAGATGGCAACCCAAGAGGGGGGGGTGAATTGGGTTCTTTAAACCTTTTGAAAACTATTAGCTTTAAGTTAAATGAAATTAAATGCAAGGCAAATATAAAGCACAAACAAGGAGATAGAGATAGAGATAATGGAAGCACGGAAAACACAATGATTTTATAGTGGTTCGGTGTATCCAACACCTACGTCCACTCCCAAGATTCACTTGGGTCCACACTATAATCAACTAGATTACAGCCGAGTTGTTTTACAAGATCACAACTCAAAACTTATTGTTTTTCCCCAGGATCACAACGAACCCAGCCGGTTTTCCGGGCTCACCAGCACAAAACCCTAAACTCAAGCTTATCTAGCTTGACCCGAGGTATACAACCTCCACTAGTTCAATCCCCCAGATTGAACCAGCACAAACAAGAATGAAAAGAATTTTTCAATAATACAAAGCTCCTCAAATGATCAGATATTCAAATGAATGAACAAATAAGTTTAGAAAAGCATGTTTGAAGTAGATTGGAGTTGAGCTTTTCTTCTTTTCTTCTTTTCCTCTTCTCTTTGGAGATGTTGAATCAGGCCTCAGCTTTGATTCGTTGCAAATGTTGCGGATGAGAAGTTAAAAAATCTTCAAAACAGAGTTTATTCTTCCCCTTTGAGAATCCTTCAATTTTTTCAAGATTGAATGCCTTGGATTCTTCTTTGAGCTTTGTGGAGTGGAAGGATTTGAATTTGAGTGCTTTTCTCTTGAAATTCAGGCTCAGGCTTTCTTGGATTTTTGATTTGAAATTTTTCTATTTTTCATCACTTTTCAAACGGGTGTTTTTCCCTTTTTATAGATTTCTTTTAATCCATTTTGGGAAGAAAACTAGCCGTTGGAATGTACCTGGAAACAAAATATATCCGTTAGAAATTAGGTAAAAAGGAAATATTACCGTTAGAGCTGATCTGGCAATTTAAATTTTTGTCCCAGACAGGTTGGAGTCGGCTCCAACTTTTCAGGTGTCGGCTCCAAGTCATTTTTCCAAAAATAAAAAGTTCTGAGTTCATCGAGGAGTCGGCTCAGAAAAAGTTAGGTGTCGGCTCGCCATCGTCAGGTGTCGGCTCCCGAATACTGTAGGTGTCGGCTCCAAGATGCTCAAAAAATTAACGTTCTGTCCCCGCATCGGAGTCGGCTCCAGACACTGTAAGTGTCGACTCCGAAACTCTGGGTGTCAGCTCCAAAACTCTAGGTATCAGCTCCGGACCGTATCAAAAATTAGAAGAAAATTTGAATGGCCATGGGGTCGGCTCCATGAATTCTAGGTGTCGACTCCAGGTTCTGAAACTTTGAAATTGATGTTTTGCAATTGATTCAAAACACGTTTCTTAATTTATTTAAATTGATCAAATATTTTTGAGTCCTGAAATACTTGTCAAATCCATTAATAATCAAATAAATATACTCAATTCCTTTATTAATCATCAAAATCAATAGTTGGGTCAACAATCTCCCCCTTTTTGATGATTATAAAAACATTGAGTATATGCAAGGTATTCTTAAATTAAAATTTTAAGAGAGTGATCCTCATAAGTAAGCTCCCCCTGAATAAGGTAGCTCCCCCTATGAAGTTTAAATTATCAATTGTTCGTGTTTGATACTTAAAATTTAGTCATTTCAATTTTCACTTAAGCTTAATTGAATTAATGCATATCCAAAATCACTTGTATCACTTGATACAAAGTCACTTGATACTAATTAAATAAATTCCAATTAAAGCATAACCAATCAATGCATATACAACATAATTTTTCTAATTAAATTAATCAATCAAATAAGCTTTAATTAAATTCCAATCAATTACTAATCAATGCATATACGACATAACTTTCTCTCCTTTTTTGTAATCAACAAAAAGATAAAGAAAAGTTAAGTCAAAAGATCAAATTGATAGATCAAAAGATAATTTCATTTCATCAAAAGTCAAGTGTTACAAAATGAAACTGAAATTTCATCAAAGGTCAAGTATTGCAAAATGAAACTAAAATTTCATTAAAAAGAAACTATGCTTACATTACATCAGAATTATACTTTCATTACATCAAAAACAATACTTTCATTACATCAAAATTGAAACTTTCGTTACATCAATATCATTACATGAAGATCATATATTAGTTCTAATTATCCTTGTTAAATGATCTACAATCTTCTGCATTCCTTCAGTCTGAAGCTTGACGTAGTCTTTTAATCTTTCATCAACAAAAGTACAAGCAGTGATAATTTTATCTTGTAACTCGGCATTGCTCTTTGAATAGGTTTTAGAATCTCCACAAATGTCTTTAAGTTCTTCAAAAATGTTCTTCAAGTCACTACTTAAAGATCCAGTAGAAGAGCTAAGAGTTGATTCAATTTTGGCAATTCGATAATCTAAGGAATAAAGAGTTTCTTTAAGATTCATAAATTTGTTATCAAACTCAGTCTTCAATTCATCCTTCTGAGCAGCAAGAAGATTTTTGAGTTGCTCTAACTGAAGGTCTGAAAATCTGACTGAAGAAGTGGATGAAATCACAGGTACTGGGGCAGGAGTTGGAGCAGGAGTACTAGGATGCGGAGAGGTAATCCTCATAGACGGACCAGCCTCACAAGGTGCAGAATGTCTAGGCTCAGGGGCTCTCTCATCTACGTTGCCTTTCCTTTCCCACTGACCATCAATCTTGACAAATCCCATTTGATGTAAAGTAGCCAAACTATAATAATCGGTGTGTCTCAGGCTCTTTGATGGTTCATTCTCTAGAATCACTACTCCTTGACTCCTGAATACCATCGTGAGAATCATGCCATAAGGTAGTGATGATCTTCTCTTCCCTCCGGCCTCGGCCATATAGAATATCATCATGGCTGCTAGGTTAATAGGCTGACCGGTCAATACACTATCCATCACAACAATGTCCCGCTCGGAGACATACTCAAAAGGTCCGGTCTTTGGGAACAAAATCATGCTGCAAATGTTGTGTAACAACCTTAATTCCAAGGGCAACTGATTAGCCCTAATTTCCTCAAATTCTTCGACAACTCTTCCTAACATCCTTGATAAGGCCGCTGATCTATCACTGTGCATATCCGCAGCTAATCCGGTAATAGGGATGCTCAGGAGATTTCCTAATTTTTGGAATGTAAGATGAATCCGTCTGCCTCTAACAGAGCTTACTAAACCACCATCTCCTCTAGATAAATTGAAATAAAATTCTTTTACTAAAGCTGGGTAAGTGGGAACATCAAGAGAGTAGACTCTATCCCATCCGAGCTCCTTAAGTTGATTACCAATTGAAAAACCCTAGGATTGAAAAATTCGAAGTCAACTTTCCTACCCATTTTGATTACCCTCCCTGCTAGGGTATCTACCTGAGGTGAAGTGGTGTTAGGATTGTCTGAATCGGTGGAGGAATCCTCGCTTGGAGACGGCTCGCGGACGGGTCGCCTCACGGAATGCTTCTCGGTCACCACAGTCGCTCCAAACACCGAACCTCTCCTCTTAGGCGCCATTGGATCCATAGGAAAGCTTGAGAGGAGTGGAATTAGAGATGGGGAGACTTTAAGAGAGTTTAGGAGGGATTTGGTTGAGGATTCGATAGTTTAGGAAATGATGAGGTGTCGACTCTGCCCTAATAAATCAATTTTGGATTCCCAGGTGTCGACTCCCGCAAAGTCGGGTGTCGACTCCAAATCGCTAACACAGTCAGCACTCGAACTGGAGTCGGCTCCACTTACACGGGTGTCGGCTCTAAGGTCAGGGACCGAGAGCGACACAGACAAAGGTGTCGACTCCTCATTCTGAGGTGTCGACTCCAATGACAGTTTCAGAGAAAAATAATTGAGATTCAAACAACTGAAACTTGCCAAAAGAAATTCTATAAAATTTTGATAAAATTTTGGAGTATTAAGAATCAAGATGCACAGATGACTAGATGATTTGTCCTTAAAATTATGAAAGGAATATCAAGAAATTAATAGAAATCTAGATAGTCATTACTTAGTGTTTCAAAATCAATCCAAAGGGTCACATATCCCTAATTCACCTCTAAGATAACAAAATCTCTCTTCACTCAAAGGTTTTGTAAATATATCAGCTAATTGTTCTTCAGTATTAACATATTCAAGACAAATTTCATTATTAGCTACATGTTCTCTTATAAAGTGATATCTAATTTCAATATGTTTTGTTCTTGAATGTTGAATTGGATTTTTAGTTAGATTTATTGCACTTGTGTTATCACATCTAATTGGAGTTTTATCAAGTGTTATGCCATAATCTTCAAGTTGTCTCTTAATCCAAAGGATTTGAGCACAACAACTTTCAGCTGCAACATATTTGCTTCAGCAGTAGATAATGCAACCAAATTTTGCTTTTTGCTAAACCAGGAGATTAAGTTACTACCTAAGAATTGACATGCTCCACTTATGCTTTTTCTATCTAATTTACATCCAGCATAGTCAGAGTCAGAGTATGCAATCAAGTTTAATGTCGAGTCTCTAGAATACCATAAACCTACATTTTTAGTTCCACTTAAATATCTTAAGATTCTTTTACAGCAATTAAGTGAGATTCTTTAGGTTCAGATTGAAATCTAGCGCATAAACATATAGCAAACATTATATCTGGTCTACTGGCTGTTAAGTAAAGAAGAGATCATATCATACCTCTGTAATATTTTTGATCTACTTTCTTACCATCTTCATCTTTGTCCAACTTGCATGAAGGACTCATAGGAGTTCCAAGTGGTTTGATTGACTCCATTCCAAACTTCTTGAGCAATTCTTTTGTGTATTTGGCTTGATTGATGAAAATTCCTTCTTTGCTTTGCTTGATTTGAAGTCCTAGGAAGAAGTTGAGTTCTCTCATCATGCTCATTTCAAACTCACCCTGCATCAACTTAGCAAATTCTTGACATAACAAATTGTTAGTAGCATCGAATACAATATCATCAACATATATTTGTACTACTAATAAATCCTTGTCTTTTCTTTTCAAAAATAGTGTTTTATCAACATTTCCTCTTATAATATTATTTTCAATTAGAAATTTACTTAATATTTCATACCAAGCTCTAGGTGCTTGTTTTAAACCATATAGTATTTTGTGTAATTTAAAAACATGATTTGGAAATTCATGATCTTCAAAACCAGGTGGTTGTTCAACAAAAACTTCCTTATTTATAAATCCATTTAAAATACACTTTTAACATCCATTTGAAATAAATTGATATGCAAATGACATGCAAATGCAAGTAATAATCTAATTGCTTCTAGTCTAGCTACCGGTGCAAAAGTTTCATCAAAATCAATTCCTTCTTCTTGATTATATCCTTTTGCAACTAATCTAGCTTTGTTTCTAATTACTATGCTATTTTTGTCTAATTTATTTCTAAATACCCATTTTGATCCTATAACAAAGTGATCTTTAGGTCTATCTACAAAAGTCCAAACATTATTTCTAGCAAATTGATTTAATTCTTCTTGCATAGCTAACATCCAATTATTATCTTTTTCTGCTTCTTCAATAGTTTTGGGTTCAATTTGAGATACAAATGCAAGATGATTATTGATGTTTCTCATTGATGATCTAGTTCTTACTCCTTGAGATGGATCGCCTATAATTAATTCTTTTGGATGACCATTGGCATATCTCCAATCTCTAGAAAGATCTACATCATTATGATTTGCATCAACAACATCAACACTAGGAGAATCATTATCTTTAGCTTCTTGTTCATGATCTGAAGATACATCTATATTCAGTTTTTCAATATCTCTTTCTAGAATGTTTGTATCTTCCTCATCATCAATCTTTTCAGAACTCGATGCTAAAGATTCATAAAAAATTACATGAATAGATTCTTCTACAATTAAGTTTCTCTTGTTAAACACTCTATAGGCTTTACTAGATGTTGAATATCCTAAGAAAATGCTTCATCAGATTTTGCATCAAATTTTTCTAGATTATCTTTACCATTATTATGAATGAAACATTTACAACCAAATGCATGAAAGTAACTTATGTTTGGTTTTCTATTATTCCATAGTTCATAAAGAGTTTTCTTAATGATTGGCCTAATTAAAGCTCTATTAAGAATGTAACATGCCGTGTTTATAGCTTCCGCCCAAAAGTACTTTGGTAAGTTGCTTTCACATAGTATGGTACGGGCCATGTCTTTAAGGTTCTATTTTTTCTTTCAACTACTCCATTTTGTTGTGGTGTTCTAGGTGCTGAAAAATTATGATGAATGTCATTTTCTATGCAAAAGTTTTCAAATAAATGATTTTCAAATTCAGTGCCATGATCACTTCTTAGAGACACTATGGTGTTGTTTTTCTCATTTGTGACCTTCTTGAAGAATTTCAAAAACAATGGAAAGGTCTCATGTTTATGTGCTAAAAACAATACCCAAGTGTATCTAGAGTAATCATCTATAATCACAAGACCATATTTCTTTCCTCCTAGACTTGTGGTTCTAGTAGGTCCAAAAAGATCCATGTGAAGTAGTTCAAGTGGCCTAGAAGTGGAAACAATATTTTTAGTTTTGAAAGAATTTCTAGTTTGTTTTCCAAATTGACATGCATCGCAAATTTTGTTATTTTCAAAATCTAGTTGTGGAAGTCTTTTTACTAAATCCATTCTAATTAATTTGGAAATAAGGTGTGTGCTTGCATGACCTAATCTACGATGCCATAACCAACCAATCTCATTCATATTAGCATTATTAGCAACTAAGCAATGATTACTAGTAGACAAATTATCTAAATCAATCAAGTATACATTGCCATTTCTATTTCCAATAAAAATAATGCTATTATCAATGGGATTAGAAACAGTGCAAATTGATGCTTCAAATGATACTTTAAAACCTTTATCACATAATTGACTAATACTTATTAGATTATGTTTTAAACCATTAACATATAAGACATTTTCAATATATGTGGAGGGAGTTATTTGAATTTTATCAAACCCCATGATTTGGCCTTTGCCATTGTCACCAAATGTAACAACTCCTCCTCTTTTGCTCTCAAAGGTGATGAATTGATCCTTGTCACCCGTTATGTGTCTTGAGCAGCCACTATCGAGATACCACTTTCGCTTTGATCTTTTGGCTGCAAGACACTCATGCAAAAATAATTAAGTCTTATATTTAGGTACTCAAGCCTTCTTGGGTCCTTCATGGTTAGTGGCATAAAAGATCGTTCCTTTGGGAATCCATATTTTCTTACCTTTATTATTTAATTTTTTGTTACTGTTTCTTGCATCACATTCATAGGATTTATGACATTTTTTGTTACAATAATGACATGTAACATTATCTCTATTTTGTTCTTTTCTAAAAAAAATTTTGATAAATTTTTGTTTTAAGTTAGGTCTATATCCTAAACCAGCTTTATCATATATAGCTCTTTGATTGCTTAACAATAAATTAAGTTTTTCAGAACTATAAGTAAATTTATCAATAATACTTTTATATTTATCAACTTCCTTCTTTAATTTATCATTTCATTAGAAATTGATTCCTTTTCTTTTATCAAATTATCATTTTCAGATTTTAGTATTTTAATATCATTAGTAAGATTGTCTTTTTCTTTGATAAAAATTGAGCTATCATTTTTCAAAGACTTGTATTTCTTTTTCAAAATTTTAAAGTCATCTACTAGTTCATTGAAAGCTTCAAATAATTCATCGAAAGCAAAATCATCACAAGGGTTTTCAAACTTACCTCATCATCCTCGTTTGCCATGAAGCAAATGTTGGCAACCTCTTTTTGTTCTTCCTCCGAAGAGGATTCATCGCTGTCGCTCCAAGTTGCAACATAGGCTTTCTTCTTCTTCTTGAAAGTCTTCTTCAGTTGAGGACAATCGTATCTAAAGTGTTCCGGTTTCTTACACTCATAGCAAATCAAGGGGTCTTTCTCTTTATCCTTGTCCTTTTTCTTTTCTTTTTCTCCTTCCATCTTAAATCCAGATTTCTTCTTTTGGAAGGGTTTCTTTCTTCTCATGAATTTTTTGAATTTTCTTGCTAGAAGAGCTGTCTCATCATCATCACTGCAGCTTTCCTCACTTTCTGCAGCCTTAAGAGCTATAGTTTTCTTTTTCTTGACTTCCTCCTCTTGATGTTGTTTCATGGTTAGCTCATGAGTCATCAAGGATCCAAGTAGCTCCTCCAAGGGTAAAATGTTAAGGTCCTTGGCTTCTTGGATTACTGTCACCTTTGCTTCCCAAGTCCTTGGAAGTGACCTAAGAATTTTGCGAACAAGATTAGAATTAGCATAGGTTTTCCCAAGACTCTTCAAACCATTTACAATATCGGTGAATCTAGTATACATGCATGCTATAGTTTCAGTTTGCTCCATGCTAAATAATTCATATTTATGAACAAGAATGTTTATTTTAGATTCTTTTACTTGGTTAGTACCCTCATGGGTAACCTCTAATCTATCCCAAATCTCTTTTGCGGAATTACATGTAGAAATGTGATTAAATTCGTTAGCATCTAATGAACAATATAAAACATTCATGGCCTTAGCATTGAGCTGTACCATTTTTCTATCATTATCATTCCAATCTCTTTCGGGCTTCAGAACAATAGTGCCATCAACAATGTGTATGGGTGTACTAGGTCCATTAATTATAACACCCCACAATTCATAATCAAAAGCTTGAATGAATATCCTCATTCTTGCTTTCCAATATGAATAGTTGAAACCATTAAATAAGGGAGGTCTATTTGTAGAATGACCTTCGGCAAATGAAGATCCAACTTGAGCTGCCATTTGGATCTTTAGCTCTTGATCGTGTGATCAAATAAATAATGAGCACTTGCTCTGATACCAATTATTGGCCCAGATGGTAACCCAAGAGGGGGGGGGTGAATTGGGTTCTTTAAAAATTTAAACCTTTTGAAAACTATTAGCTTTAAGTTAAATGAAATTAAATGCAAGGCAAATATAAAGCACAAACAAGGAGATAGAGATAGAGATAATGGAAGCACGGTAAACACAATGATTTTATAGTGGTTCGGTGTATCCAACACCTACGTCCACTCCCAAGATTCACTTGGGTCCACACTATAATCGACTAGATTACAGCCAAGTTGTTTTACAAGATCACAACTCAAAACTTGTTGTTTTCCCCGGGATCACAACGAACCCACCCGGTTTTTTGGGCTCACCAGTACAAAACCCTAAAACTCAAGCTTATCTAGCTTGACCCGAGGTATACAACCTCCACTAGTTCAATCCCCCAGATTGAACCAGCATAAACAAGAATGAAAAGAATTTTTCAATAATACAAAGCTCCTCAAATGAGCAGATATTCAAATGAATGAACAAATAAGTTTAGAAAAGCCTGTTTGAAGTAGATTGGAGTTGAGCTTTTCTTCTTTTCTTCTTTTTTCTCTTTGGAGATGTTGAATCAGGCCTCAGCTTCGATTCGTTGCAAATGTTGCGGATGAGAAGTTGAAAAATCTTCAAAATAGAGTTTCTTCTTCCCCTTTGAGAATCCTTTGATTTTTTCAAGATTGAATGCCTTGGATTCTTCTTTGAGCTTTGTGGAGTGGAAGGATTTGAATTTGAGTGCTTTTCTCTTGAGATTCAGGCTCAGGCTTTCTCGGATTTTTGATTTAAAATTTTCTATTTTTCATCACTTTTCAAACGGGTGTTTTTCTTTTTTATAGATTTCTTTTAATCCATTTTGGGAAGAAAACTAGCTGTTGGAATGTACCTGGAAACAAAATATATCCGTTAAAAATTAGGTAAAAAGGAAATATTACCGTTAGAGCTGATCTGGCAATTTAAATTTTCATCCCAGACAGGTTGGAGTCGGCTCCAACTTTTCAGGTGTCGGCTCCAAGTCGTTTTTTCAAAAATAGAAAGTTCTGAGTTCGTCGAGGAGTCGGCTCAGAAAAAGTTAGGTGTCGGCTCGCCATCGTCAGGTATCGGCTCCCGAATACTGTAGGTGTCGGCTCCAAGATGCTCAAAAAATCAACGTTTTGTCCCCGCATCGGAGTCGGCTCTAGACACTGTAAGTGTCGACTCTGAAACTCTAGGTGTCGGCTCCAAAACTCTAGGTGTTGGCTCCGGACCGTATCAAAAATCATAAGAAAATTTGAATGGCCATGGGGTCGGCTCCAGGAATTCTAGTGTCGACTCCAGGTTCTAAAACTTTGAAATTGATGTTTTGCAATTGATTCAAAACATGTTTCTTAATTTATTTAAATTGATCAAATATTTTTGAGTCCTGAAATACTTATCAAATCCATTAGTAATCAAATAAATATACTCAATTCCTTTATTAATCATCAAAATCAATAGTTGGGTCAACAAACCTACCTTTAGATACATGTGGGTGGGCCGGCCAAAGTCGGGCTCATATGTAGTCTACTGGGTTCTAGTACCCACTAAGAAATTAGGAGTAATTTCTCGAGTTGGAGGTAGGGGCTACCAACCTGAATAAAATAGTGGGAGAACTTTAGACCATATGTCCAAGTCTATAGGTTTAAATAAATCATGTACACTAATAAGTTTTTGGTTTTTCTTTCAGAAATGTCTACAAATCTGTCGCTCCGGTCACTATTGGACAATGATAAACTGACAGGTCCAAACTTCGATAGCTGGTATCGAAGGCTTAGGATAGTCCTAGAGCATGAAAGGATCCTTTATGTGATAATGGATCCTGCACCTGAGCAGCCAGCCCCAAATGTACCTGGTGTGGTCAGGGACACTTATCTGAAGTGGACCAATGACCGCACCACAGTACGCTGCATAATGCTGGCTTCTATGAATGATGAGTTCAGTAGGAAATTTGAGGAGGCCCAACCGGAACAAATACTCCAAATGTTGAAGGAATCTTTCGGGACGCCAGACGATGTTGAAAGGTACATAATGTCTAGTGCCATCTTCAACGCGCGTATGCATGATGGGACTTTTGTCACCGATCATGTACTGTACATGATCGAGACGATAGAACGTCTGGGCAAACTTGGATTTCCTTTGTATGAGCAACTTGGGAACGATGCCATACTGAACTCACTGCCTAGCTCCTACCTGGACTTTCTCAGTCATTATAGAATGACGAAGCCTGCAGTAAACTATCATGGATTGCTGAGTCTACTGCAGACTTTTGAGAAAGACCACTAGCTTCAAAAGAAGATAGTAAACTTGGTGGGAGGTTCAGGGGCAGGACGTCATCACCCTAAGAAAGGGATGAAGAAGAAAAATAAAAGAAAAAAGGTGCAACATGCTGGGCCTAGTCAGACCAAGAAGAAGAAGGCTGACAAAAGTTAGGCTGAGTGCTTCTACTGCAAGAAGCTGGGTCACTGGAAGAGGAACTGTCCCCAGTACATAGCAACCCTGGATCCTAACAGGCCTAAGAAGAAAAACCAGCAAGGAGTTGCTGGACAAGGTATTATATGATAACACCTTGTAATTTTTCTATCTGTGATACTACTAATTGGGTATTAGATACCGGGAGTCCAATTCATATTTGCAATTCTTTGCAGGGGCTTCGAATTAGTAGAAGATTCAAAGAAGGTGAAAGATTCCTAAACGTGGGTGATGAAAGCCGAGTTCCAGTACTGGCGTTGGGAGTCGTGGAGCTTTATTTTGAATTTAATAAAATATTGCTTAGTGAATGTCACTATTGTCCTGCATTTTTATTTAATGTCATTTCTGTAGGCCAGTTGGCTATTGAAGGATATGATTTTTCAATAAAGAAAGATATTTTAAATATCATTATGAATGATGTACCAGTGATATGTGGACAATTGAGCAATGGAATTTACCTTCTATCATAGCCTGTTAATGTATTATGCACTCCAAACAAATGCCCTAAAATAGATGATATCGATGACTCATACCTTTGGCACTGTAGGCTAGGTCATATAAACAAGAACAGGATAAGCAGGTTAGTCAGAGAGGGCATCCTCAAAGACATTGATTGTGAATCAATTAAAACTTGTGAATCATGTCTTCTTGGGAAAATGACCAAGTCACCTTTTATAGGAAAAGGTGAAAGAGCCAAAGAGATTCTAGGCCTCATACATACGGATGTTTGTGGACCTATGAATACTGCCTCTATGAGAGGGTTTAGCTATTTCATTACATTTACAAACGACCACTCCAGGTTTGGTTATGTCTTCCTAATGAGACACAAATCTGAATCATTTGAAATGTTCAAACGATATCGTAGTGAGGTAGAAAAACAAATTGGAAAGAATATTAAAATCCTTTGATCAGATCGAGGAGGTGAATATCTTTCTAATGAGTTTTTGACATATCTAAAGGAGAATAAGATTCTCTCTCAATGGACACCTCCAGGGACACCCCAGTTAAATGGTGTGTCTGAAAGGAGGAATCAAACCCTATTAGATATGGTTCGGTCCATGATGGGCTTTGCTAGTTTGCCTATCTCCTTTTGGGACTATGCACTTGAGTCGGCCTGTTACATTCTTAACAGGGTCCCTAGTAAATCTGTTGCTAAAACTCCATATGAGATATGGACGGGGTAAGCCGGTGCTCACACACCTTAGGGTCTGGGGGTGTCCAGCTTATGTCAAGAGATTGTTGACAGACAAGCTAGGACCAAGGTCTGACAAATGCCTCTTTATTGGATATCCTAAGGAGTCTAAAGGATACTACTTCTACCAAACTGAAGAGCAAAAGTTGTTCGTCAGTATGAGAGCCACCTTTTTAGAAAAGGAGTATCTTACTGGAAGTGCTAAGGCTAATGTTGAACTTAATGAAGTTCGACAAGGAGAAGTACCTTTACACTCAGGAACCGGCTTTGAATGGTTCAAACCCGGTGCCCGTTGAGGTACCATTAAGGAGATCTGGTAGAGTACCACGTTAGCCGAACAGATACTTCAGTTTCTTGGTCCGTGACGGGGATCCCATCGAACTCGATGAGAACGATGAAGACCCAATCACCTATATGGATGCGCTGCAGAGATCTGACTCTGAGAAATGGCTAGATGCCATGAAGTCCGAAATGGAATTCATGGAGATCAATAGTGTTGACCCATTGATGATTTTGATGATTAACAAAACTATTTGAGTACAACATTGAAGGCTCTAATGATTTTGATTAAGTTTTTCAGATTATAAGTCAATTAAATGATCAAAATCAGGAGTTAAATCTTGTTCTGGATCGAATCTAATGTCTAAGTAAGATTGCAGACATTAGAGTCAACTCCGAGAATCACAGAGCTGACTCCAGTATCTGGCACGAAAGTTAGAGTCGACTCCGAGACTGTTAGAGTCGACTCTCACAGAAGAAACAGAACGTTGATTTTTTCTGGCCCGACTTAGAGTCGACTCCGGGTTGTTAGAGTCGACTCCATAAAAGTTTCTTGTCGACCCCAGAAAAGTCAGAGACGACTCCAGAATTAACGGATTAAAGTGTTTCGAGTTAGAGCCGACTCCAAAAAGTTAGAGTCGACTCCAACCCACCTGGAACAAAAAAATCAAAATTGCCAGATCAGCTCTAACGGTAATATTTCTATTTTACTTTATTTTAACGGATATTTTGTTACAAGGTACACTCCAACGGATAGTTTTCTTCCAAAAAATGGCTTGAAAGAAATCTATAAAAAGGGAAGACTATCATTCAAAAAGAGAAGAACGGAAAAATGGAAAAACAGAAAAACAAAGAAGAAATCCCAATTCAAAAATCCGAAAAAAGAGAGAGCCTGAATCTCAAGAGAAAAACTTCTCTCAAATTCACTCCACTCCAAAAAGCTCAAGAGGAATCCAAGGCATTCAAATCAAAGTTTTGGTGGATTTCCCAAATCGAAGAAAGAGGATCAGTTTCTTGCTTTTCAATCCTTCTCAACTGCTTCAACTGTGAAGAATCGGAGCTGAGGCTTGATTCAATCCAGCAAGGAAAAGAAGAAAAGCTCAAAAGCCAACTAACTACAAATCAGGCTTTTCTAAACCTTGTTCATTTATTTGATTATTTGCTCATTGAGGAGCTGTGTATTTGAAAAACAATATCTCTTTTGTTTGTGTCTAGTTCAATCTGGGGGATTGAACTAGTGGAGGTAGTCTTACCTCGGTACAAGCTTGGTATAGCTTGTGTTAGGGTTTTTGTGCTGGTGAGCCCGAAAAATCGGCTGGGTTCGTTGTGATCCCGGGAAAATAATAAGTTTGAGTTGTGAGCTTGTAAAACAACTCAGTTGTAATCAAGGAAGATTAGTGTGGACCCAAGTGAATCTTGGGAGTGGACGTAGGTGTTGGATACACCGAACCACTATAAATCTTTGTGTTTGTCGTGTCTCCTTTATCTTTATCTCTATCTCTATCTCTATCTTATTGATTGTATTTTGTTTTTGCATCTGCATTCACTTTCACTCACACTAAGCAAACAAATACTTCAAAATGTTTAAATTTTTTAAAGAACCCAATTCACCCCCCCCCCCTCTTGGGTTGTCATCTGGGCCAACAATTGGTATCAGAGCTAGTGCTCATTAGATTTTGATCACACGATCAAGAGCTAAAGATCCAAATGGCAGCTCAAGTTGGATCATTTGCTGAAGGTCACTCTACGAATAGACCTCCACTATTTAATGGTTCAAATTATTCATATTGGAAAGCTAGAATGAGGATATTCATTCAAGCTTCTGACTATGAACTATGGGGTGTTATAATTAATGGACCTAGTACACCCACACATGTTATTGATGGTACTATTGTTCCTAAGCCCGAAAGGGACTAGAATGATAATGATAGAAAATGGCACAGCTCAATGCTAAGGCCATGAATGTCTTATATTGCTCCTTAGACGCTAATGAATTTAATAGAATCTCCACATGTAACTCCGCAAAGGAGATTTGGGATAGATTAGAGGTTACCCATGAGGGTACCAACCAAGTAAAAGAATCTAAAATTAATATTCTTGTTTATAATATGAGTTGTTTAGCATGGAACAATCTGAAACCATTGCATGCATGTATACTAGATTTATAGATATTGTAAATGGTTTAAAAAGTCTTGGTAAGACATATACTAACTCAGAATTTGTTCGAAAAATTCTTAGGTCACTACCAAGATCATGGGAAGCCAAAATGACAGCAATCCAAGAAGCAAAGGACCTCAATACTCTGCCCTTAGAGGAGCTTCTAGGATCACTTATGACCCATGAGTTGACAATGAAGCAGCACATAGAGGAGGACACAAAGAAGAAGAAAGTGATTGCCCTCAAAGCTGCAAAAGAAGAAGAGAGCAGCAGCGATGATGATGATGATGATGATGAAGAGACTGCTCTCTTAGCTAAAAAGTTTAAAAGATTCATGAGGAGAAAGAAACCCTTCCACAAGAAGAAATTTGGAGCAAAGTGGGAAGGAGAAAAGGATAAGAACAAGGACAAGACAAAGAAAAGAGAAAGACCCCTTGACTTGCTATGAGTGTAATAAACCGGGGCACTTTAGGAATGAATGTCCTAATTAAAGAAAGCCTACAAAAAGAAAAAGAAGGCTTATGTGGCGACTTGGAGTGATAGCGAAGAAACTTCTTCCGAAGAAGAAGAACAAAAGGAAGTCGCAAATGTATGCTTTATGGCGAACGACAATGATGAGGTAAGTTCCGATAACCCTTGCGATGAGTTTGCATTTGATGAATTATTTGATGCTTTTAATGAACTTGTCGGCGATTTCAAGGTTCTGAAAAAGAAATACAAGCTTTTGAAAAATGAAAATTCAACTTTCATTAAAGAAAAGGAAGATCTTAATAATGAAGTTAAGAAACTTAAATCTGAAAATAAAATTTTGGTAAAGAAAAGAATTAATTTTCAATGAAAATGATAAACTAAGGAAAGAGGTTGAAAAAATAAGAACATAGTTGATAAGTTTACCTTAAGCTCAACTAAATTGGACATGTTATTAAATAGTCAAAAAGCAGTTTTTGACAAAGCCGGATTAGGGTATAACACATTAGAAAACAAAAATCACTGAAAAATATTTTTGTGTGTGCTGGCCAAAGTAATTTTACATGCTTTAAATGTAATCAAAAAGGACATAAATCTTATGAATGTAAAATTCTAAAACCTAATAAAAACTTAAATATTAAAGGAAAGAAAATATGGGTTCCAAAGGGAACAGTTTTTATTGCTACTAACCATGAAGGACCCAAGAAAGCTTGAGTACCTAAACATAAGACTTGATCATCTTTGCAGGAGTGTCTAGCGGCCAAAAGATCAAAGCGAAAGTGGTATCTTGATAGTGGCTGCTCAAGCACATGACGGGTGACAAAGATCAATTCATCACCCTCGAAAGCAAAAGAGGTGGAGTAGTTACATTTGGGGACAATGGCAAAGGCCAAATCTTGGGGTTTGGTAACATTCAAATAACTCCCTCCACATATATTGAAAATGTCTTATATGTTGATGGTTTGAAACATAATTTAATTAGCATTAGTCAATTATGTGACAAAGGTTTTAAAGTATCATTTGAATCTTCTATATGCACAGTAGCTAATCCCATTGATAATAGCACTGTTTTTATTGGAAATAGAAATGGCAATGTATACTTGATTGACTTAGATAATTTGTCTACTAATAATCATTGCTTAGTTGCTAATAATGCTAATGAATGAGATTGGTTGGTTGTGGCATCGAAGATTAGGTCACGCAAGCACACACCTGATTTCAAAACTAATTAGAATGGATTTAGTAAAGGACTACCTAAAATAGATTTTGAAAATAACAAAATATGTGATGCATGTCAGTTTGGAAAACAAACGAGAAGTTCTTTTAAATCTAAAAATGTTGTTTCAACTTCTAGGTCATTAGAGCTACTTCATATGACCTTTTTGGACCAACTAGAACACAAGTCTAGGAGGAAAGAAATATGATCTTGTGATAGTAGATGATTACTCTAGATTCACTTGGGTAATATTTTTAGCTCACAAAGATGAGACTTTCTCGATATTCCTGAAATACTTCAAGAAAGTCATAAATGAGACAAATACTACCATAGTGTCTCTAAGAAGTGATCATGGAACTGAATTTGAAAATCACTTATTTGAAAGTTTTTGCAATGAAAATGGTATTAATCATAATTTTTCTGCACCAAGAACCCCTCAACAAAATGGAGTAGTTGAAATAAAAATAGAACTCTAGAAGACATGGCCCGTACCATGCTATGTGAAAGTAAACTCTCGAAATACTTTTGGGCGGAAGCTATTAACACAGCATGTTACATCCTAAATAGAGCATTAATAAGACCTATTTTAAAGAAAACACCTTATGAATTATGGCATGATAGAAAACCCAACATTAATTATTTTCATGCATTTGGTTGTAAATGTTTTATACATAATAATGGTAAAAATAACTTAGGTAAATTTGATGCAAAATCTGATGAAGGAATATTCTTAGGTTATTCAACAACTAGTAAAGCATATAGAGTGTTCAATAAAGGAAGTTTAATTGTTGAAGAATTTATTCATGTAGTTTTTGATGAATCTTTAGCATCAAGTTTCAAAAGATTGATGATGAGGAAGATACAAACATTCTCGAAAATAATCTTGAAAAACTTAATATTAATGTATCTTCAGATCATGAACAAGAAGCTAAAGATAATGATTCGCCTAATGCTGATGTTATTAATACTAATCATAATGATGTAGATCTACCAAGAGATTGGAGATACGCTTATAGTCATCCCAAGGAATTGATTATAGGTGATCCATCTCAAGGAATAAGAACTAGATCATCTATGAGAAATATTAGTAATCACCTTGCATTTGTTTCCTAAATTGAACCTAAAACCATTGAAGAAGCTGAAAAAGATAATAATTGGATGTTAGCTATGCAAGAAGAATTAAACCAATTCACTAGAAATAATGTATGGACATTAATGGAAAGACCTAAAGATCATTCTGTTATAGGATCAAAATGGGTTTTTAGAAATAAACTAGATGAAAATGGCATAGTAATTAGAAATAAAGCTAGATTAGTTGCAAAAGGATATAATCAAGAAGAAGGTATTGATTTTGATGAAACCTTTGCACCTGTAGCTAGATTAGAAGCCATTAGGCTATTACTTGCATTTGCATGTCACATAACTTTAATTTATTTCAAATGGATGTCAAAAGTGCATTTTTAAATGGATTAATAAATAAAGAAGTATTTGTTGAACAACCACCGGGATTTGAAGATCATGAATTTCCAAATCACGTTTTTAAATTGCACAAAGCTTTATATGGTTTGAAACAAGCATCTAGAGCTTGGTATGATAGACTAAGTAAATTTTTGATTGAAAATGATTTTACAAGAGGAAATGTTGATAAAACATTGTTTTTGAAAAGAAAAGATAAAGATTTACTTGTAGTTCAAATTTATGTTGATGACATTGTATTTGGTGCTACTAATAATCTTCTGTGTCAAGAGTTTGCTAAGTTAATGTAGGGAGAATTTGAAATGAGCATGATGGGAGAACTCAATTTCTTCCTTGGACTCCAAATCAAACAAAGCAAAGAGGGAATCTTTATCAACCAAACAAAGTACACAAGAGAAATTCTAAAGAAGTTTGGTATGGAATCAATCAAACCCCTCGGAACACCAATGAGTCCTTCATGCAAGCTGGACAAAGATGAAGAAGGTAAGAAGGTTGATCAAAAATATTATCGAGTATAATCGGATCCCTACTTTACTTAACTGCAAGTAGACCAGACATAATGTTTGATGTTTGCTTATATGCGAGATTTCAGTCTGAACCTAAAGAATCACATTTAATTGCTGTTAAAAGAATTCTTAGATACCTTAGTGGAACAAAAAATGTAGGTTTATGGTATTCTAGAGACTCAACATTAAATCTGATTACTTATTCTGATTCTGATTATGCTGGATGTAAGTTAGATAGAAAAAGCACAAGTGGTGCATGCCAATTTTTAGGAAGTAACTTAATCTCATGGTTTAGCAAAAAGCAAAATTCGGTTGCATTATCTACTGCTGAAGCAGAATATGTTGCAGCTGGAAGTTGCTGTGCTCAAATACTATGGATTAAGCGATAACTTGAAGACTATGGTATCACACTTGATAAGACACCTATAAGATGTGATAATACAAGTGCAATCAATCTAACTAAAAATCCAATTCAACACTCAATAACAAAGCATATTGAAATTAGATATCACTTTATAAGAGAACATGTTGCCATAATGAAATTTGTCTTGATTATATGAATACTGAAGAACAACTGGCAGATATATTTACAAAACCCTTAAGTGAAGAGAGATTTTGTTATCTTAGAGGAGAATTAGGAGTTTGTGATCCTTTGGAATAATTTTCTGAAACTCTTAAGGACATCTATCTAGATTTCATCAATTTCTTGAAAATCTCAATATTCAATAAGGAAATCTATCTAGATCTTGATTCATTGTTTTCCCAATTGCTAAGGAACATTTATCTAGATTTGATGATTAATTTGAATAGTTTCAGATCCTTGAAACTTGATTTTTGTTTCTCTGAAACTGTTAGAGTCGACTCTAACAGTTTGTGGGTCGACACCTTAGTTTTTGATGTTCTGTCTAAGCAATTAGAGCCGACTCCGGCTTCTGTAGAGCCGACTCTAATTCGAGCACTGACAGACTTTCTGGTTCGGAGCCGACACCCAGTTTTCGAGAGTCGACTCTAGGTCGAACTAGGTCAAAAATAAAAAGGCGGAGTCGACCCCAAATCATTTTATCCGTCTCCCAAAACCCCTCCAAGGAGTTCCAAAGCCTTTCCAACCTCCCCAATCTTCTCAAAACCTTTGATTAAACATTCCAATCTTCTCAATGGCACCCAAGATGTGCGGTTCGTCGGTGGAGCGTCTGTTCCCACGAAGCATCACACGATTCGGAGGCAACCCTCGCCATCCTCCTCTTCGACCACTCAAGAAGATTCCCCTCCTTCACCCTCTTCACCCAAAGTAGATCAACTAGCCGGTAAGACTATTACAACTGGAAGGAAGGTCAATTTTGATTTCTTTGAGTCGGAGGACTTTTCAATAGGAAGATGTTGAAAGAAATGGGGTGGGAAAAGATTTGTTCATTAGATATCCCCACTTATCCTGCACTAGTCAGAGAATTTTACAATGATTTGAGTAGAGGAGAAGGCGGTTTAATTAGTATGGTAAGAGGAACAAGAGTTACAATAACCACTGAAATCCTTGGAAATTTGTTGGAAATGCCCACAATTGGTATTATGGAATATCAGCTTGAAGATAGAAGTGGTGCATTGTCAAGAATGTTAGGGAGGGATGTAACCGAGTTTGAGGAAATTCTTGCAAATCAATTAAATCTGGAGCTCAGGTTACTACACAACATATGTGGTAGAATTTATTTTCCAAAATTGGTAGATTTGAGTACGTCTCGGAGCGATACATTCTTTGATGGATTGTATAATTACTGGAAGGCCAGTCAACCAAGCTGGCATGATGATTGGTTATATGGCAGAGGCTGCTACAAAGAAAAGATCTACACTGCCATATGGTATGGTTCTGACATTAATCTTTAGAAGCCAAGGTGTGCTTATTATGGATAATGAACCCCTAAGGAAATTAAGGCACACTGACTATTATAGTATTTCTACTATTCATCGGATGGGCTTCAAGAAATTAAATGGTATATAGATGAAAGGAGGACGGAAGAAAGAGCTGAGAGAGATAGAGCTGAAGAGGCCAGAGTAGAAGATATCCCTGGACCATCCACTGCGGGACCATCTGTCCCTGATCCATTTATTACGGGACCATCTACAGCTGAACCTTCAGAGGCTGGACGAGCACAGTTCCCTCTCCTTTACATCAGTCTGTTACTGCTTCTGGGAGATTCTCTGATGAGCAGATTGGTCAGTTAAGAGCCTTGCTTGCTGAATATGACAGTCAGAGATCTCATGAGATTAATCAATTAAAAGAAGACTTCAATCAGCTAAAAGAAGAACTTAACTCGAGACTTGACATGATTTCCTTTTCCATAAGCAATTCTGTTGAATCCTTTGGTGCTGAACTTCATAAAATCTTTGAAAGGATGGAAGGCATTGCTGATGGCTCGGGATCTTATGTTCATGCAACTGGTCAATTGAAGAAGGACATTGACCTTGCAGTCTCATAGATTGAAGCTTGTCTTGAAAATTTTAAGAAATCTCAAAAAGATGATGTAATGGAAATCATAGGTCACTTGAAGAAAATTGTATTCAAACATATCTGACTTTGACTTTGATAGTTTGTATTTAGGAACTTTTGAGTATCTAATGTATTTCATTTTTGAATGTACATGAATCAACTTATGTAATGTTTCTTACTTATGTAATGCAATTACACATTTTTCAAATCTGTCTATGATTGACTGCTTGAATCCCTATGTCTTATTGAACCTACAATTTTTCTCTAATAACTTTCTTATCTAATACTCTCCTTATTGCTGATAACAAAAAAGGGGGAGAGATGGTTGAATATGCAAAAAAAAGAAGACTTGAAATTTAATGAGAGATGGTTGAATATGCAAAAAGAAAGAAAGAAAGGGGAGAAATGATTGTTTATGCAAAAGAAAGAGACTTGAAATTTTGATTAGTTCAATTAAAATTTGATTTTTATATATAGGGGGAGCTATTCAATGCAGGGGGCTTAACAATAAGCATAATTGCAATTTTCTGTACATTTAGTTTAAATGTTCATAATTGATGGCTTATATAGAACTCATGCATAATTTTAAAAGTTCACTTTGAATATTGGCATCAAATCCTTTATTAAAAATGTTTTAAGCTTTAAAATGACTATAATCTTTAGTTCGAATGAATTTTTTGAATGCATATACTCAAAGTTTTTGTTATCATCAAAAAGGGGGAGATTGTTGACCCAATTGATGATTTTGATGATTAACAAAACTATTTGAGTATAACAATTGAAGGCTCTAATGATTTTGATTAAGTTTTTCAGATTATAAGTCAATTAAATGATCAAAATCAGGAGTTAAATCTTGTTCTGGATCAAATCTAATGTCTAGGTAAGATTGCAGACATTAGAGTCGACTCCGAGAATCACAGAGCCGACTCCAGTATCTGGCACGAAAGTTAGAGTTGACTCCGAGACTGTTAGAGCCGACTCTCACAGAAGAAACAGAACGTTGATTTTTCTGGCCCCGACTTAGAGTCGACTCCGGGTTTGTTAGAGTCGACTCCAGAAAAGTTTTTTGTCGACCCCAGAAAAGTCAGAGACGACTCCAGAATTAACGGATTAAAGTATTTCGAGTTAGAGCCGACTCCAGAAAAGTTAGAGTCGACTCCAACCCACCTGGAACGAAAAATCAAATTGCTAGATCAGCTCTAACGGTAATATTTTTATTTTACTTTATTTCTAACGGATATATTTTGTTACAAGGTACACTCCAACAGATAGTTTTCTTCCAAAAATGGCTTGAAAGAAATCTATAAAAAGGGAAGACTATCATTCAAAAAGAGAAGAACGGAAAAACAGAAAAACAAAGAAGAAATCCCAATTCAAAAATCCAAAAAAAGAGAGCCTGAATCTCAAGAGAAAAACCTTCTAGCTCAAATCCACTCCACTCCAAAAAGCTCAAGAGGAATCCAAGGCATTCAAATCAAAGTTTTGGTGGATTTCCCAAATCGGAGAAAGAGGATCAGTTTCTTGCTTTTCAATCCTTCTCAACTGCTTCAACTGTGAAGAATCGGAGCTGAGGCTTGATTCAATCCAGCAAGGAGAAGAAGAAAAGAAGAAAAGCTCAAAAGCCAACCAACTACAAATCAGGCTTTTCTAAACCTTGTTCATTTATTTGATTATTTGCTCATTGAGGAGCTGTGTATTTGAAAAACATATCTCTTTTGTTTGTGTCTAGTTCAATCTGGGGGATTGAACTAGTGGAGGTAGTCTTACCTCGGTACAAGCTTGGTATAGCTTGTGTTAGGGTTTTTGTGCTGGTGAGCCCGGAAAACCGGCTGGGTTTGTTGTGATCCCGGGAAAACAATAAGTTTGAGTTGTGAGCTTGTAAAACAACTCAGCTGTAATCAAGGAAGATTATAGTGTGGACCCAAGTGAATCTTGGGAGTGGACATAGGTGTTGGATACACCGAACCACTATAAAATCTTTATGTTTGCCGTGTCTCCTTTATCTTTATCTCTATCTCTATCTCTATCTTATTGATTATATTTTGTTTTTGCATCTGCATTCACTTTCACTCACACTAAGCAAACAAATACTTCAAAAGGTTTAAATTTTTTAAAGAACCCAATTCACCCCCCCCCCCCTCCCCCCCCTCTTGGGTTGTCATCTGGGCCAACAAATAGTGTATGGACACTAGTTGATCCACCTGAAGGGGTAAAACCCATAGGGTATAAATGGATTTTCAAGAGGAAACGGGGTGCAGATGGAAAGGTGGAGACCTATAAAGCCCGTCTGGTTGCTAAGGGGTATAATCAGCGTTATGGTATTGACTATGACAAGATTTTTTCCCCTGTAGCAATGCTCAAGTCAATTCGGATTATGCTTGCTCTAGCAGCACATTTTAACTATGAGATCTGGCAAATGGATGTCTGAACGGCTTTTCTAAATGGAGAGCTCGAATAGGAGGTGTATATGATACAACCTGAAGGGTTCACATCCACAGACAAGTTAAAAGTATGCAGGCTTCATAAGTCCATCTATGGACTCAAGCAAGCTTCTCGGAGTTGGAATAAATGTTTTGATAAATGTATCAAGACTTATGGCTTCATTAAGAACAGAGAAGAACCCTGCGTGTATAAGTGGAAAATGGTTCCGTAGTTGTATTTCTTGTACTGTATGTGGATGACATTCTCTTGATTGGGAATGACATCCCTGCACTACAGGGAATAAAGGTTTGGTTGCTGTCTCAGTTCTTCAGGAAAGACCTGGGAGAAGCTTCTTACATCCTAGGGATGAAGATCTATAGAGATAGATCTAAGAAGTTGCTGGGATTGTCCCAATCAAACTACATTGAGACTATGCTGAAGAGATTCAGCATGGATAATTCAAAAAGGGGCTATCTTCTGATAGGCCATGGAATTACTCTCTTCAAGAAGGATTGTGCAACAACTCCTGAGGAGAGAGAGTATACGAGTAGAATTCTGTATGCCTCAGCAGTGGGTTCTATCATGTATGCTATGACATGTACAAGACCAGACGTCGCACACTCACTAGGGATAGTGAGTAGGTACCAGTCTAACCCAGGTGAAGCACATTGGAAGGTGGTAAAAACCATCCTTAAGTATTTGAGAAATACTAAGGACCAATGGCTCATTTATGGAGAACCTAACTTAAAACTAGTGGGGTACACTGACTCCAGTTTTAGTCAGATAGAGATGACAGCAAAAGCATATCCGGATTTATCTTTACCCTCAATGGAGGAGCGATCTGCTGGAAAAGTTTCAAGCAGAACACAGTGGCAGATTCAGTATACGAGGCTGAATACATTGCAGCATCAGATGCAGCAAAGGAAGCTGTATGGCTATGAAAGTTCTTGGGCGAGCTGGGAGTGGTATCTGCCCTGGAGAGTCCCGTCCTAGTATACTGTGACAGCACGGGAGCAATTGCCCAAGCCAAGGAGCCAAAGTCGCATCACCGAACCAAGCATGTGTTGCACCGCTATCACCTTGTACGAGAGATCATGGAACGAGATGACATACCTTTAGAAGATCGACGGAAAGGAAAACCTAGCTGACCCAATGACTAAAGCACTCGGAATCAGGGAGTTCAATGAACACAAGTGGAAGATGGGTATTAGATACTGTTCCGATTGGCTATAGTTCAAGTGGGAGTTGTTAGGAAATGTGTCCTACAACCAATCGTCTAGCTTGTAGACGGTTATGAGTTGATGTATATGAACATGATTTATTCAATAAATAAGAGTGAATTTTGGCCATACAGCATATAGTTTACATCTTCCAGTAGAATTCCAATATGTTGTAGTCCTTAGAGTTACATGTATTCGACAATGGAGGAATTGTTGAGTAACTCTTAAATAAGTTCGCGGCCAAATGATACGTCTTTACCGAGGACGATGATGTAATCAAGTGTAGGTCGTTGTATGTCATATGAGTTGGTTTGTTCTCTTAAACCAGGAGTGTATAACACTGGTATGACATGCGGGTGAGTGTAGGAGTACATTTACTGAACAGTGACTCATCTCTGTTGAGTGCTCAACTGCCTGGAGCAACTCACAGAAAGGCAATGGGTATAAGTGTCCCTTTGACATGAGACTATCATGTTGACTTGATAAGCAACTCACTGTACTTAGGCACTGGACCACCCAGATTTCTAATCCAGTGATGGAAGGTTGCTGGGTGCAGTCAAGTACTTATTGGGTCAGTGATGAGTCAAGATGGGATTGTCCACTTTAAGTGTTAGAGAGAGTGCTCGAACTATGTTTCAATTTAGCAAAACCTTGGCCAAGGTAATCTTTGCGAGGTGTCACAAGATTCATTGCATTGAAACATACTTGGGTGATTTACTCGGAGTTGGCAGTTAACTCCGTATTCGCCCAGAGTACTAGGACAAGGGGATGAATTATGCGGCAACCATAGCCTGGGTTCCAGAATGTTGCCTTGTGCAAATTCGATCTATCCGGATGCCGGGAACCATGGCTAGATGGTCACATCGATTAGTATAGGAAGTGTTCCTGTGCTACCGGCTTAGGTTTGAACCTATGAAGTCATGCACATAGTCAGATGACTTGTAAGCAGGCGTGATCATTGATTTGAGTAGGACTCAATCAGATGGGTCATACGGGGTTCGTTCTGGCTATGTCTAGCTAGCTCTAGACATTAGCGGCAGCACCTACTTCGGGGGATTTGAGTTAGTCAGTAACTCAAATAGAATTTTGGGACACTATATGAATATGGAATAAAGTTAATTTGAACCATGAACCAATGGTTGGTCTGATAACAGAGTGGTTTGGATCCGGGTTCGAAGTGGTTCGATCCGGATATCCAATAGAGCCTCTGAAAGTTTATTTATGAATTTTGAATTCATAAATCACTTCGGATTGGAGCTCGGCAAGGCACAATATGAAGTATGGTTCAAGAGCTACGAGTAGCTTCTTTCGAATTTGAATTTGAACTTCAAACGGAATTGATTGGATCAATTCTGTTAACAAAAGGAAATTTTAATTGATAATATCTTTCATTCGTCATCATCCATTTGTTATAATAGCCTGGGAACGGAGTTATTGATTATTATGGGAGGATGTTCAAAGGTCTCGTCACTCTACGTTCCTTTTAGGCTTGTCGTTTGAGGGACTCATTGATGAGGTGACTGCGGACTTAATGCCATGATGGGATTCATGTAATGGCATTTTAAAGAGCTCTTTCACGTTTTTTTTTTTTTTTGATTGCTGAATTTTTCATCGGATATAAAAGGTTTGAATAAAAAAAAGAGTGTGAACAGGTAAGAAAAAAAATGACAGAGACTTTTCCGTGAAAGCTGATCTTCTGCAATCACAGAAAGTCTGCAAGAAGTCCAATTGGAGATTGTCTCTTCTTGGGAGAAGAGTTCTCCTTCTATTATTCAAGAATTCCACCTCCTATCTGCATTCATCAGGCGTGCGTATGATATAGAGGAGCAGCGCGTGCGGCTCTTGCAAGGCACGAAGGGGAACTTCTCTCTGCAGATCGGATCTGCTACCTTCGTTATCAACAGCTTCCGCAACGAGAGGTACTGTTTTAAACTTAAATAAATAATCTTAAATTTCAGATATGTTAATTTGCTTTAATTATATTCAATGCGAATATTAAAACCAATTTACATGATTTCCACTTGAGATCCTGTGCATAGGAAAAAAAAAATTTCCCTTCACGTACAGCAACACCCGAAAGCTTCCGCTCCTTCTACGGTTGTTGCTCAAGCCAACCATCATTCCATTAGCAGGAGATCTTTCCGTCGGGAGACTCACTGTTGTCATACCTCACAAGAGCACCATCAAGCTCACCAGTAAGAGCACCATTAAGCTCATTAGCAAGAGCTCCATCAAGCTCACCAGCAAGAGCTCCATCAAGCTCACAAGTAAGAGCACCATCAAGCTCATCAGTAATAGCACCATCAAGCTCGTCAGCAAGAGCACCCTCAAGCTTACCAGCAAAAGCACCATCAAGCTCATCAGTAAGAGCACCATCAAGCTCACTATCAAGAGCACCATCAAGCTCACTATCAACAGCACCATCAGGCTCACCAATAAGAGTGCCATCAAGCTCACCAGCAAGAGCACCCTCAAGCTCGCCAGCAAGAGCACCACTATCATGAAGCCCCCAAGTGGCCTCAATCTTCCACTTGTGGTCCAAACGGTCCTCCATCCTATGGCTGGCGACACGGGAAGGAGCCCAAGCGAGGGCACTGGCACCTTTCACCTTCAGTCGATATATTTCTCTGGGGGGCAGGTCGCCAATATGCTGAAGTATCCAAGTCAGCAGAAGGAGACAAACTCTTTCCAAAATATTTCACAAAGGAGCTCCAAGCATGTTGCTTCATCGTTCAGTTTCTCCACGTAGTGAAGATAGGCCTTCTGACTCCATGATGGATGCCTCCAATAGACTGCTTGGTAGGACCTCCAGCAAGCCACCCAGGTAAGACCTATAGTCTTTTTACATAATGAAAATAAACTTCTCAACAACCCCTGGGCAAAAGCAAGAAACCCTCGAGATAGTTCAAAAAGGCTCTAGTCGGTCTTAGTAACCTTTGAATCACCTCTGAACTGGCACGAGAAACCCCTAAGGCAGTTCAAAAAGGTTCTTGTCCATCTTAGTGACCTTCGAGTCACCCTCGGACCGGCACAAGAAACCCCCAAGGTGGTTCAAAAAGGCTTTCGTCGATCTCAGCGACCTTTGAATCACCCTCGAGCCAGCACGAGAAACCCCGAGGCAGTTCAAAAAGGCTCTCATCAGTCTCAACGACCTTCGAGTCACCCTCGGGCTAGTGTGAGAAACCCCCAAGATGGTTCAAAAAGGTCCTCGGGTCGATCTTAGCAACCCTCAGATCAGTTTTAGTAGCCTTCGAATTGGTTTTAGTAGTCGTCGAGTTGGTCTTAGCAGCCCCTGAGTCAATCACAGTAGCCCCCTGAGTTGGTCATAGTAGCCCCTAAGCCGGTCTCAATGGCTTTATCTCTGCCTCAGCAGCCTCATTGCAGTCTTAGTGGCTTTATCTCTGTCTTAGTAGCCTCATTGTAGCCTCGGTGGCTTTATCTCTGCCTTCGCGGCCTCATTTCAGCCTCAGCGGCTTTAGCTCTGCCTTAGCAACCTCATTGCAGCCTCAACGGCTTTATCTCTACCTCTGCAGCCTCATTTTAGCCTTAGCAGCTTTATCTCTTCCTCAGTGGCCTCATTTCAGCCTCAGCGGCTTTATATCTGCCTCAGCGGCCTTATTGCAGCCTCAGTGGCCTTATCTTTGCCTCAACGGTCTCATTGCAACCTCGACAGCTTTATCTATACCTCCGCAGCCTCAGCGGCTTTATCTCTACCTCCACGGCCTTATTTCAACCATAGCGGCTTTATTTTTGCCTCTATGGTCTCATTTCAACCTCAGCAGCTTTATCTCTGCTTTCGCAGCCTCATTTCAGCCTCAACGATTTTATATCTTTCTCAACGGCCTCATTGTAGCCTCAGCGGCTTTATCTCTACCACAACGGCTTCATCTCTACCACAACTACTTTATTCTAGCCTTTTGGGTAGGATTCCGGCCAACTCAGCCACCCGGGCTGCACTTCATTTTAGCCTTAGGGGCTTCATTTCAACCTCAGCGGCTTCATTCTAGCCTTCAGGGTAGGACTCCGACCCACTCAGCCACCTGGGTTGCGCTTCCTTTCAGCCTCAACGGCCCAATTCTGCCTTACCAACCAATGGCCAACTGAGTAAGGCTTTAACTCAAATTATACACCTACAACATATTGTTGGCCACTCTTAGCTAGCCAAGAAGTCCCAAGTCAACTCACAGTTGGAAGAAACCAACTGCCTATCTCATAGTTGACAGGCATTCACCTCTAAACTTCATGTCAAAAGAAGAAGCCCCAAGTCAGCTCACAGTTGGAAGAAACCAACTCCCCAGCTCACAGCTGACGGTGCTAGCCACTCTAGCCAGCCAAGAAGACAAACTTAGCTCACAGTTGGGAGAAACCAACTCTCCAGCTCATAGCTGATGGTGCTGGCCACTCTCAGCCAGCCAAGAAGACAAAATCAGCTGAAAAAGAATAACTCCCCAACTCACAGTTGATGGTGCTGGCTACTTCCAACCGGCTAAAGGTAACCAACCTACCTTTAATCTTGCTTAAAGTCTTTCGAGCAAGCAAGTGCCTAGTTTTTGAGAAGCATGTAGACGTGGTCACAAGTCCACACAATTCAGACAGAAAATTATCAAAAGCAGTGTAAAAAGAAAAGATCCCTCCACTAGGAAGGAATCAAAGCCAAAGCTAGCAAGAAAAGACAAAGTGCAAAGATAAAGAATTCTATACTCCTTTTGCTTGGTGGATGCAAAGCATACGGTCGCACAAGCTCAGGAGTATGGGGGGCATCTGATAGGGCTAATAAACCCATGGGCAATGGTGATGCACCTGAGTCGGACCCCCAGTTAGCCACCCAGGTTGGCCTTCTTCTAGTCAGCCTCGACTTTGGCCTTGGCCTCGAACTTGTACTCAGCCCATCGGCCTTAGCCAGTCAGCCTCGGCGTTGGCCTCAGCCAATCAGCCTTGGAATCGGTCTGTCGACATCGGCCTCGGCTCCCGACAGCACCGACTCGACCGCCAGCTCTCAGCAACCGAGGCCAGCTCTCGACAACCGAGGGCAACACTAACTCTCGGTCTCAGCTCCTGATAAGTCTATTTATTATTCTAATTTAACCATTAAAATAAATTTTAATTACTTTAAATTTATTAAGAATTGATACTTTTTATGGATGTTTGTAGAAAAGGAGCCTATAGATAGAAAGAGCTCGATTTTTGAAGTTCAACGATGCAGACGACACTCAAATTAGGACCTGTTTGCTCAAAAGAAAGAAAGAGATGATTTCACATGATTCTCGGTGCAAACTAAAGCAGATGATGTAAAATGGATGGCCAAGGAGTTTTCTCACGATATCTGAACGATCTTGAACCTGATTGACTCCAACTTTGACTGTGAGGAAGCCCTAGACAAGCTCTATAAAAGGAGGACCTCAGGCAGTAGTCAGGGAGGAATTTTCTCCAAAGTTCTTTTTATTTTTTATTTAGATCATTGTATTTAGGCCTGGAAGAGAGAAATTATGAAGGGGATGCTGGCGGCAGTAATGCGTGGCTAGATTCCTTCAACTTGGGATGATGATGAAGCATGTAACCAGGTTCTATTTTCTTTTTGCTCTTAATTTCTATGCAATAAAAATCATGCTTTTCTTTCATTTATCTTTTAAGTTACTTTTCTAATCGAGGTTTTGATCTACCTTCTATCAACGTACCATGATCTCAGAATATGGTACGTGCCTAAGAGAGACAGATCGTAGTATGATAGTTTAAACCTCTAACTTTGCAAATAATTAGATAGTTTATACTCTAAGAGGATGTATCGTGATCTCTTGATATGGTACATGCATGACAAGAGATAAATTATTCTAACCTTGAATTTGCAAAAATTATTGCTAATGCAACATAAAGAAAAGATGATAAAACATGTTTGCATTGTTGATTCAGATTCCTGGGTTGCTTCTCCTGCTATTTTAATTTCATTAATTAATTAGTTGTTATCTTTTAATAACTATTATTCTTAATATAATCCTCTATAAATAATTTTTTTATTTTTCATGAAATGATTTTTCTTGATCCCCAAGGATACTATCTCGATTCATCACTAGCTATAGTAGTGAGTAGGTTTTATTTTTGATTGCCAACGACAGCAATCAAATTTTGGCACCATTGTCGGGGATCCAGGCACGATTAGTTCACAAAAAAATTAAAAAAAATAAAAAATACCATAAATTTTCTCTTAATTTTAATCATATTTTTAATTTTTTTATTGTTTCATTATTATTAGTGCTTCTATATAAAAGAAAAGAATAAAAAAATAAAAAATAATCTTTTTTATTGAATAGTTATTGCTTTCTTTAGCTTATTTTTTTAAGTTACCTTAATTATTAGATTTTCTTATTTTCTTTTTAACATTAAAAAAATTACTTTCCTTTCTATCATAAATCCACTTTTAACCTAATTGACTTTTTTTTTAATTAACTTATCTTAAAGAACCTAAAAGAAAACCCTAAGATACTTTCCATAAAACATAATTAATTTAAGGAAACAAATAATAAACTTTAAAAACTTTCTAACTTGTTTAGACACCTTGTTTGAATTGCATTGCATTTTCATAAAGTATTTTAAGGGCACAAACCCTAATCAAGATAAGATGGGAATTTCATTACCCTTCCTTGGCCCACAAACCATGTCCTTCATTTTGCATTAACCCAAGCCTTTAACTCTAAAATTAACTAGACGTCAGCCTCTATGGAACTCGAGCTCAATAGGAGAAGGCATTCAAAAGAGTTAACTGGGTCAGGATTGACTAATTAACTGGTGTCTAGGAAAGGGAAGAAAAGTGGTTATTTAATTGGTTCCGTTTGCTTACCTAGTAAGCAACGGGGGACCCCCACTGATCTTATCCTTAACTGGCTAGTTTATCAGCTAATTTTTAACTTGAAGGGCTCCAAGACTATCTTAAAAGTTAGGAGCTATCTAAATCTAGGTTAAGCCTAGAGTAGAGAGTCTAATTTTTGTTAACTTGATTGCTAATAATTAGTAAATCCTAACTAAATTATTCTTCATTGCTCTTAGTTCTAGAAATCTTTTAGGATATTTTTTTAGAATCTTCTTCTTTCTCTTCTATTAAATTAGTTAAAAAAAAGAGAGAACTGGATTATTGTTTGCTTTAGAGTGTATTGGTAGGGTGTATGCTTGATCGCCGATCGTTACAACCTAACCTCATACCCTTAAATTTTGAAATAGAAAAACTTGTAGAGCAAACAGAGCATGTATTATGATCTTAATCAAGAAAATAATCCACCACATCAATTGAAAGAGTACTTCGACCCTTCACAATATACATATTCACCATGCATACAAGTACCCCCAATAGAGGCTATCCAATATAAAATTAAGTCCAGTGTAATCCAAATGTTACTAGCTTTCCATGGATTTACAAATGAAGATTCCTATAAACACTTAGATGAATTCTTAAAAATTTGCTTAACCGTCAAGATTCAAAATTTCTCCGATGAGGCACTTAGGCTTAAGTTATTCCCTTTCTTCCTAAAAGATAGAGCCAAGTATTGGTTAAATTCACTAGATGCTGTTATAATTTCAACTTAGGACCAACTTCAGAGAGAATTTCTTAAGAATACTTTTGTATAGAAAAAATGAATCAAATTAGAAAAGCCATAACTAGTTTTTCCCAATTAGAGGAAGAAATGTTTCATGAAATGTGAGAGAAATTAAAAGAATTAACTAGGAAATATCTGTACCATGCAATACCTAAATGGCAGTTAGTTCTTTTATGATGGATTATCAGAAAGGCACCGACAAATGGTGGATGCCTCATGTGGAGGAACATTTATGCTAAAAAATAAACATAAGGCATGGCAGCTTTTTAAAATTCTAAGTGAAAATTTCTTGCATCATATGTTTGTTGCCCATAGAGATCCTCCCATAGAATCTAAGAGAAGTGGAATATATGACATAGGCCAGTCTATAGACATCTATATCAAATATGATGAACTATCCCAAAAACTTGACTGAATTCTACAAGTTGAAAACACCTCTTTTCCATTTACTCAATTACATGAGGTTTGTATAATCTATTCAAGTCCGACCCATTCTATAGCTGAATGTCCAGCCACATACCAATTTCCTAAGCTTGTTCAGGAGCAAGCCCACCAAGCCCAAACCCGAATGGTTTCTAGATCAGAAAATGATCCATATTCAAATACTTACAATCTTAGCTGACGAAATCAACCAAATTTTTCATGGAAACCTCAACCTATCATCAGTCCAATATCAATTAGGCCTAACTATTAGGAGACCCAATTCAGAAGCATGTCGTATTCCTAATATCCAAGTGATTCTCAACCTCGATCAAATAGTCATGATCCTACTTTCGAAGAGAATGTGTTACAAGCATTGAAAGGGCTAGAAATGAATACTCAACTTCTTCATTCCCACACACAATCTATTGCAAAACTAGAAATTCAGATAGATCAACTAGCCACAGCATTCAGTGAAAGAGAATAGGGTAAGCTACCGAGTCAGTCCGAAGCTAACCCTAGGAACCTAATCATCCAAGGATCAAAATAAGGAGCCCAGGTTAACCAACTAAGTGTCATTCATACATTAAGATCTGGAAAACAAATAGATAACTAGGTGGGTACATCTGAATAAGAAGAATTAGAAGTTCCACCATTTGAACAACTTATTAAGCTGGGTCAACCCGAAACACCTGAGGCATCAGAGTCTAATGTATGCCCAACCCACCAGCTGAGCCCATGTCAAAAGGAGATAAATCAAAAATTAGGATTGTAACACAATTCTCAAATAGACTTAAATCTAATCAAATTTAGCCCAATTCGATAAGATGTTGAAGGTCTTTAGGCAAGTTAAAGTAAACATCCCCTTACGGACATGATCCAACAGGTTTCAGCCTATGCCAAATTCCTTAAGGATCTATGTACTAAAAAGAAGACCACCAATGTGTTCAAGAGAGCCTTTCCTGTAGCCAGTGTGAGCTCTTACCTATCAAACCATATGCTAGTAAAATACAAAGATCCAGGGTCATCCACTATTTCATGTATTATGAGGAACACCCTCATAAATAGGGCTCTATTAGACTTAGGGACAAGTGTTAATATACCGCCATACTCTGTATATTAGCAACTAGGATTGGGAGAACTAAAGTCTATAGAAATGACCCTACAACTAGCAGATCACTCTTTGAAAGTACCCAAAGAAATAGTAGAGGATGTGTTTATCAAAGTTAGTGACTTTATCTATCCAATGGACTTTGTGATTTTAGATACTGAACCAGTGACAAACCCAAAGAGCCACATTTCAGTGATTTTAGGTAGACCATTTTTGGCCATAACTAATGCCTTAATTAATTGCCAAAATGGATTAATGAAACTTTTCTTTGAAAATATGTCAATTGATCTTAATGTTTTTAATCTTATCAATACACATCAAACGAGCGAGTCAAATTATGTTTAGGATACTGTTTATGATCCAATTGACCTTAGTAATGAAGAGCTTGACCTAGGAATCTCCATAAACCAAGATGGGGAGTAAATTAATGGGGTTGCTATAATTGATAAAAAAATTAAGATGGGAACTTCCAACTAAACCACTAGAGAAAGTACATGAATCATTACCCAAACCATCAATAAAGAAAGCACCCAAATTAGAATTGAAACCACTTCCCAAGCATCTCAACTATGCATACCTAGGTCCATCAGAAACTTTGCCTATGATTTTTTCAACCGACCTAGACTCCTCACAAAAAGGAAAACTATTGAATGAGAATAAAGAAGCATTAGGATGAACCACGGCTAACATAAAAGAGATTAGCCCCTCGATCGTTCAACATAGGATTCACTTAAGGAAGAAAACCAAGCCTATAAAAGACCCCCAAAGAAAACTTAAACCAACCATGAAGGAAGTAGTAAGGAAAGAGATCATCAAATTCCTTAACAATAGTAATCAAAGTGAGCCATGATGTCTCGCTGATGACGTTAAACTTAGCACATTTTGGGAGGCAACCCAAAATTTTTATGTTCTGACCTTTATTTTCGTGATTCTTATTCCTATGAATAAGAGATTGCTCCGCATGGTACAATCACTCCTAACATTACATAAGACATATTTCGTCAAGGTGGTATTTCTTCTTGTTTTATTCTTCTTACTCCATTGAGGACAATGAAAATTAAGTTGGAGGGTAAGAAATTTTTTTTTCAAAAATATTTTGAAAACACCTTGGCAATTTTTAAAAATTTTAAAATTTTTCTATAAATCATGTATCATGAAAGAAATTCTTAAGCAAAATCGACTAGGAAAAGGTAATAGAGTTAGAAAGTATTGGCTAAATATTATAGCGAGCCAAGGAGTAGACTAGCTGTCAGACTTTTAGCGGCCTACTTAGGTTATCTAAAGGCTATTAGCATTTTTATTGCACATGCATAATGACGAAGTAAACTAGGTATTAGTTCTAAGGTTAATTGGAGATTCAATTATTATTAAAAATTGGTAATTGATATACACCCCAATGAGAGAAACTTAAATTTAAGGAAAGATCTACCTGATAAAAAATAAAAAATAAAAATATATATAGAAATAAAAAAAAAGTAAGTCTAAACATTGGTTTTTCTCGAGTAACCAGGCACCTTCGCCTAAGTAAGTGTTGTTGTTCATGTCAAAAAGTGGGTAGTATGAAGATATCGCTAAAAATATAAAAATAAAATAAATATATATATATTAGGCAGTGTGAAAGCTACCTCAGGTCAGGTGCTTAATTTGAGGGTATATAGAAAATTGACCAAAGTAAGTGATAAGCGAAGATACCATTGTTCCTTACAAGTTATTACCAAATGTAAGTTAGCCATCACAAACAAAAGTGTTGTAGATCTATGGATGAACTTTAAAAAATTTCTCATAGTTCTAACTTCAAAATTTACTTTAAAAACTCAATACTTAGTGATACTGGCTAACTTCTTTCAACCTTAAGCCTAGATTTAATTTTACAAAAGAGAATCTTAGTGACAAATGATTTTATTTTAATTATATTGCTAAGGGACTAGCAATGATTAAGTTGGGAGTATAATAAGTCTATTTATTATCTTAATTTAACCATTAAAATAAATATTAATTACTTTAAATTTATTAAAAATTGATACTTTTTATGGATGTTTGCAAAAAAGGAGTCTATAGATTGAAAGAGCTCGATTTTTAGAGTCCAATAATGCAGACGATACTCAAATCAAGACTCTGTTTGTTCAAAAAGGAAGAAAGAGATGATTTCATATGATTCTCAGTGCAAACTAAGGTAGATGATGTAAAACGGATGGTTGAGGAGTTTTTTCACGATATCTAAATTATCTTGAACCTAATTGACTCCAACTTTGATTGGGAGAAAGCCCTAGACAAGCTCTATAAAAGAAGGACCTCATGAGTTTTCTCCAAAGTTCTTTTTATTTTTTTTTATTTAGATCATTGTATTTAGGCCTGAGAGAGAGAAATTATAGAGGAGATGCTGGCAGCAGTAATGCGTGGCTAGATTTCTTCAACTTGGAATGATGATGAAGCATGTAACTAGGTTCTATCTTTCTTTTTATTCTTAATTTCTTTGCAATAAAAATTATGCTTTTTGAGTTACTTTTCTGATCGAGGTTTTGATCTGGCATACACGGCCTGTACCCTCTATCGATGTAGCATGATCTCAGGATATGGTACATGTCTAAGAGAGACAGATCATAGTATGGTAGTTTAGACTTCTAACTTTATAAATAATCAGATAGTTTATACTCTAAGAGGATGTGTCATGATACGTGTCTGACAAGAGATAAATTATTCTAATCTTGAATTTGTAAAAATTATTGCTAATACAACATAAAGAAAAGAAGATAAAACCTTGCATGGTGGATTCAGATTCCTAGGTTGCTTTTTCTGCTATTTTAATTTTATTAATTAATTAGTTATTATCTTTTAATAATAGCTATTCTTAATATAATCCTCTATAAATATTTTTTTATGAAATAATTGCCTTTGATTCTGAGAATACGATCCCGATTCACCACTAGCTATAGTAGTGAGTAGGTTTTATTTTTGACTGCTAACAACAGCGATCAGCTCTCAATAGCACCCACTCTCCTCTCGGCCTCAGCTCCTAACAACGGGACCGACTCCATCTCCTCCGGTAGTAGCCAGCCCTGGATCCCTGCTCCCGGCAGCGACCAGCTTGGCCTCGGCTCTGGCTCCCAACCTCCTGGCCAGGGCTCGATTCGGCTTCCTAAGTTGGGCCCTCAGTTGCCCTCCACGGCTTCAAGTCGGTTCCAGCAACCACCCAAGCAGTACCCAAGTGGTCACATTGCAGAGCCCACATTCCTGGCTTCACCACTCGCCACTAACTGCACAGGACAACAGACGTGCGACATAGGAACATGTTTGGTGAACGTCGTAACGGCTGTCCATGCCCTGCAAGCTTGCAGCAACCATCCAAATCAAGCGGCACCCACCATCTTTGCTATAGCCACCCGCTCTGATGGAACATAGCCTGTAACTCTGACATGCCACATGGAGGCAAGCCCCACTATTTTGTCCCTATCATAAATGCTTTGATAGGTGGTTACACCTTAAGTCTCACATATATCAATAAAATGGGTAAGAGGGACCCCGACGAGGTAAGCCAAGCTAAGCCCAAGTAAGGCACTCAAGCCCTTACACGCTCACACAGAGAGCACTTCTCTAAGCCTCTCTCTCTTTCGTGCTTTCTCAAGCTTACGGCTGTTACTCAGAGTACTAACTTGAGCATCAGAGGGTCCCTGTCGGAATCTCCGGTCTTCGAAACTTTTTGCAGGCTTTCGATCGAGTAAAGCCCACCGAAAGACCTTTAGCTCGTTGAAAAAGGCGATCAGACACTCGCGGACGTTCGAGGAAGGTGATATGGTGTCAACATTAGCATTGTTTGTTGATAGTTTATTTGTTAAAAATAAAAAAATATTAATTTTATTCAATAAAATAAATTAGTAATAAAAGTTGAATTGCAAAAAGTAATATATAATTTATCAAAGGCATCCCGCTGTAATAAAATATAAATATTATAAATCTATAAAACAACATATTACAAGCATAAAAATACTAAAAGAATGTTCAATTCCAAAAGGTAATAGTTAACCAGAATTATGGGTAAAGAATCTATAAAAATCAACCATAATATAATTAATTATTATTATAAGTTGATTCTGTATATAATTGTGCGTGTACCAAGATTAGGCCGGTTTAGATCCCTTTTACCGAATGTTTTAACTCAAATCTCAACTAATATAATTCTATCTCTAAAAATGGAGCTTGAGTTGACCTAATCCTATTAGGTATTAGAAAAAAATTAATCGAACAAAACTAGTTTGATTTTATTCACAAATCAGTCAAAACCCATTGGCACTTTTAGATGCATGTTTGAATATATCTACATAAAATAAGGTTATAAATGAGCTAGACCCCAATTAAATTCATGCTATATTCACATCCAAACCCTATAAGAAAGACCAAATTCAAATTGAGTTTATTAGATTCAATTTAGCACATGATTTTATCTCATATTTTCCCTGATATTTTTATTTATGTTCTTTTTTATTATCCATTAGAAAATAATATTTTAAAATGTCATAACTTGGGAAATATATTAACTATAACAAGCGTAACAATTAATATCAAGAATAAATGATTGGTTTGAAAAATTCCATTATCTTTTGGAAAATACTTAACTTTCTGTTTATATTTAATTGATAGAAATAGAACTGAAATCCAATTGTCTACTAGAATTTAGGAGCCAAAACAACAATGGGTAAGTGTTAAGGAGAGTACTTATGAGAGAAAATACAAATCAATCGTACAATAAATGAATCAAAGCAAGTCATGTAGTCTATATGTGTTCTCTATACTTTTATATTTATATATTACATATAAATTTTGGTTATTTTATTCCTAAATTTGTGCATAAAATTTAAATTTAATTGATAATAATTCAAATCTTATATATAGAATCCACCTTTAACCCATAACATTATCGAGAAAAATTAAAATAGGATCCATATCTTAGTATTTAAAAGTAATTAGGTCTAGGGTGCAAATCAAGCTCATGAAACTCGGGTTTCCCTCAACCCTAACCCTAACCCTATTTGTAAAATGTCAACCCTAACCCTAACCCTAACCCTATTTGTAAAACCTCAATCCTAACCCTATTTTTAAAAATCGGGTTCGGATTGAGTTTCGGGTTAGAATTCGAGTTGATGAGAAAAAAAAAATAAAATACTTTTTTCCAAAGTAAATAAACACCGAATTATGGATCCCAAAGATGGAAAAAAAATCCCTTGCCGAATGCATAAGCTGGACTCGGGACTTTAATATTGTTTAAAAAAAAGTCTTACCTGAAACAAAGAAGAGGAGGTGTCGTAAACAAAGAAGAGGAGGAGGCGAGAAATGAAACAAAATGTGCGGATGATCCGCCTTTATGTTTATCCTTTTCTTTGCCTGCGATCGACGGCCTTACCCTCCTCACCCTCAAGTTGGCCATCTCGTTTGATCCGATTGGCGCCTTCAACACCTCCAAAAATCTGGTACCGATAAGCTACCCCCGTTCGGGTAACCCTCGGGTTCGGGTTATCACGGGTTCGGATTGCGGTCAATCCTAACCCGAGTCAATTGTAAATCGGACTGGGTTAAACCTGGGTCTTTCGGGTTTGGGTTGAGCAAACATGAGTTTAAACACTACTGTAAATCGGGTTTGGTGGGCCGGGTTCAACCCGAACCCGACCAAGTTGCACCCTTAATTAGGTTCAACCATTAGATTTTCAAGTATTAGTTATAGCCTTACTTACATACATATACATTATACATACATGTATGCATGCATGCTTATGTATATGAATGTGTGTGTTTTATATATATGTGTATGTATGTATGTATGTGTATATTTATATATATATATATGTGTATGTGTGTGTGTGTGTGTGTATTTGTGTATGTATATATATGTGTGTGCGCGCGCACGCACGCGCGCATGCGCAAGTGCATCTGCCACAAAGGTCAAAGTTATCTTGTAGAAATTTAAGCATATATATATATATATATATATATATATATATATATATATATGTATATATACATATATATACATGTACATATATGTATATATATACATATATACATGTACATATGTATATACATATATATACATGTACATATATGTATGTATATATATATATATATATACATGTATGTATATATGTATATGTATATGATATATATATGTATATATATATATATATATATGTATACATATATATATATATATATATATATAGATAGATATATATATATATATATATAGATATATATATATATACATACATATATATATATATATGCTTAAATTTCTACAAGATAACTTTGACCTTTGTGGCAGATGCACTTGCGCATGCGCGCGTGCGTGCGCGCGCACACACATATATATATACATACAAAACACACACAAACACACACACATACACATATATATAAATATACACATACATACATACATACACACATATATATAACACACACACATTCATATACATAAGCATGCATGCATACATGTATGTATAAATGTATATGTATGTATGTAAGGCTATAACTAATACTTGAAAATCTAATGGTTGAACCTAATTAAGGGTGCAACTTGGGTCGGGTTCGGGTTACCACTTAGGTAACGTGGATTACCACTCAAATGGTAATCTAGATTACACTGCAAGATATATTATCATTCAAAATACGTATCAACGTGGATTCCTTATGCTTCTATTGTGGGTAGTTTGATGTATGCAATGGTATGCACAAAACCTGACATAGCACATGCTATTGGTACTGTCAGTAGATTTCTGTCAAACCCAGGTAGAGAGCATTGGAATGCAGTGAAATGGATTTTAAGGTATCTTCGTGGTACAACTAGTATGAGGTTTTGTTTTGGAGGTGATGAGACTACTTTGGTGGGGTACTCAGACTCAGATATGGCTGGAGACATTGATTCCAGAAAGTCCACTTTGAGCTATATGATTAAATTTGCAAGGGGAGCTATGACTTGGCAGTCTAAGTTGTAGAGGTGTGTAGCATTGTCAATTACAGAGGCAGAGTTCATTGCCATTACTGAAGCATGTAAGGAGTTGCTATGGGTGAAGAAATTCTTACAGGAGCTAGGCTTTGTTCAGAACCAATATATGTTGTTTGTTGACAGTCAAAGTGCTATCCATCTTGGTAAAAATCCAACTTTCCATTCAAGGTCTAAACATATTGATGTGAGGTATCATTGGATACGTGATGTTTTGGATGCTAAGCTGTTAGAGTTGGCTAAATTCACACTGATAATAATTGTGCTGATATGATGATTAAAGCATTACCAAGAGGGAAGTTTGAAACTTGTTGTGAGATCGCCAGTTTGGCGGTTATCTCCACATAGTTGTGAGGGGAAGATATGTTGGGTTTGGGCTCCCTTCCTATGTGGAGAAAAGGCCCAAATGTGTAAGCCCACTTTGTGTCACACTTGTCTAAGTGGTGAGTCTAATTTGGTAAGAATTCCTAATCAGTGATGAATCTGATTAGGTAAGAATCCATCTTGGTAAAAATCCCTAATCAGTGGTGAGTCTAATTAGGTAAGAATCCAACTTGGTAAGAATCCCTAATCAGTGGTGAGTCTATTAGGGTGATATTAGGGTTAATTTTTGAAAAAGAGAGAAGAGAGCCACCATTCGAGAGAGAAGATAAGAAGAAGCCCTTCCTGCACATACTCAGAGCAGTTACCGTAAAATTGCTACTGCAGATTTGTTCACCGTTGGATCGGGCTAAAATTTTGACGGTAGGTTCGGAACATCGGGTTCTTCATTCTGAACGGTTGGATTGGTGAAACAAGGTCTGAGGTGTGAGAAACTCAGGTCGGATAGTAGCTTTGTTTTTGGGGTTTGTTAAACTTCTTGGTTCTCTATTGTAAGCTTCTTCGCTTTATTGTTTGGTTGGCTGTGTGCACTCATTTGTGTTCTTATTTGAGACTCTCTTATACCCTTATTTAATCATAGTGGAGCTATTTCTTTGGTCAGGACAACCCGTGGTTTTTACTCTTGCTTTGAAGGGTTTTCCACGTAAAAAATCTTGGTGTCTCTTGTTTGTTTGTGATATTTAATTACTGCCACAAATTTGTTATTGCTCCTCACATATTTTGCAAGTTGGGGGAACATATCTCCGCTGCATATTGTGATTTGTTACTACTGTGTTGTTGTTTCCCCATCAACCATCATACCATACCAAAACGATATCTTTTGAACGAGTGGCAGACATAAAGGCAACCACTGTGCAAAAACAATACAAAATAAAAATATAATAGCCACAAAGTTACCCATGCCATATTCAAAAACATTATATATTCATATCCACATCCCATTATGAATATAACTAATCTTCATATATAATATAGGTAAGATATATAATTCAGCTCGTTATTTGTTCCATAATCCCATTACATGAGTTATATAATAGAAAGAAATGGGTAAATTCATATTTGAACTAAACCATAGTCATATTTCTAGCCTATAACAGGAATTGGATATGGTCACATTTTCAGCAATCATGTTTTAAATCCATAAAAGAAATCAATATGGTCACATTTCGGCATGATAAAGTTAAGCTTTTTTCTAATTGGGCATCGACGATATTATGACCGGTCTCAATCCCATAAAAAAATAAATATTTCATGTAGCATCAAAAAAAATTATTAATTTTAATTTTGATTCAACACAAAATCAAATTTATGATTCAATAAAAAGAAAGTACTTAACTTCCTAATAATCAGTTCTTATCCTTCTAAACCATTTTCATTTGAAAAGAATTATACCCAACCATATCCTCTTGGATATGTAATATAATATTTTATATAAAATGATAAAAACGAAGCACGTGGGAGAGGTAGCTACCACTAACCATCAAACCAATCACCACCACCAACTTTTGAGCACCAACCATGATGAATTAGAGCTCTAGCTTTCTAACCATTCTCCCTCTCTATGTGATTAACTTTAGGATTTCCCCACTCTTAGTCTTATACAAATAGAAGCTAACTAAACAATAAAAAAAATCCCTATTAGAGAATTTTAAAATAAAAAATTGATGAATAATCACACTCTAAATGTATATAATTTATATTAAGTTATGTGATAATAGCCTGGTTTCTCAAAATCTGGTCTATTCAATGAATAAAAACAACCATTTCAAGATTTGTAGACTTTTTAATTGAATTACAAAAGAAAACTTTCCTAATATTGAAACAAGGCATCAACTATATTCTCCCCCAACAGTCATTTTAAAATACTAATTGTGTTTAGGTTACAACCAATTCTATTCTGTCTATAATTCCATCTACATTGGCTGAGTCATGAAACAACATTAGCCAACAAGCTAAGGACTAACGTGCCTTCAGTTCATTAGTAATTTATTTGAAATATCAAGTAATTTTAAAAAATTATCAAATTTTGCATGATTAAAAATGATATAAAAAAATAAAAAATTAACAACTTATCTTGTATCATCAAATAATTCTGAATAATAATATAAATTATTTATAAATAAATTATTATTTAATAAATTATTAATAATATTAATTATTATATTTAATATCACTAATAAACAACATCAAAATTTTAATATACTCCCTCTCCATCCTCATCCTGCTTCTTGCCGCCTCCTTCCTTTTCTCCCGCTCGCGTCCCGTGAACTGTGTCCCCGCCTACGCTTCGATCGCGCGCGCCGCCTCTTTGGGCCCAGCCTTGAGGGCCTCGCCTCTGATTTCGGATCCCTCGGCGTTCCTTGGTGTAAGCCCTTTAAGTCCGCATTCTTCTTTTTTCGGTCTGTGGAAATTAGGGCATCTTGTGCTTTAATTGCCGAAAATGATCGATTTTTTGAGTAAATAATTTAGGGTTTTCTTAGATGTGGATTATGATGTGATTCGGATGTGTGATTACACATGGAAAAATCTTTTGTTGCCTTTTTTTGGGATTTCTAGCATCTTAGTTTTGTTTGTCGCTTCCTGAGTTTCAGGTTTCAGATGATATTATAATGGAAATTATCGAAATTTTATGGAATCTTCCAAAAGTTTACTCCTCTGGTCGAATCGATATGGTTTCCATCTGAATCGCTTCTTCTATTATGAGTCTTTAGGCAGATCACACGGGTTTATTTTATGGAAATTTTAGAATCCTTTCTCGATTTTTGTTATGTATTATTTTTTCGCTTGCCATTTTCGGCGTCTATTTATTAATTTGCTCGACTGGTCGAACTAGAACAGCGGACCGAAAGTGATATCACTACATATGCATTTTATATATTTTATATATTAAGTATAGGATCAAGGTTGCAATTTGTTTTCGTTTCTTATACGTATAGCTTGGTGTTTTCAGCCATTCAATGGTTTCTTAATTCTTTTTCTTGGCAAAAGGCAGGTCGAAACACGGCAAAACAGTAGGATGGACAACGAAGGATCTACTCTAAGGCTTGGAAGAGTTCCCAGCCAATCAAGAACAACATGTTTGGAATGGGCTTCGACCATAGCTTCGGGCTCTGGTTCATGGCCCGTTGGCTCAAGCCAGATCTGATGATCGAGAGTGGTGCATTCAAGGGACATTCTACATGGGCCCTTCGACAAGCAATGCCAGAGGCAAGGATTATATTGCTGTCACCCCAACACCCTGAGAAGTATCTAAGGAAGGGGCAGGCTATGTTGATGCAAACTGCACTTACTTCGCTGGGAAAGATTTTTTGATTTTGGAAATGTCAACTGGTGGAGTGTTATGAGGAAACATGGGATTTCAGATCTCAGTACGGTGCTTGTATTCTTTGATGATCACCAGAACGAACTGAAGAGGTATATTCATTGCCAATATTTGGTTGTTTTCTATCCAAAGCACATAAGTAATCCATGTTACATTAAAAATTTAGTATATATTGATGATGCATTATCATTTTGAGCTGACGTCCTTGAGCGTAAGTGAATGGGCCATGACCTTGATAAAGAAGCTTTACCTTAACTTCGAGATCTGCAAGAAGTTTCGAAGGCTGATTGTTTCAAGGGAAACCCTCCGACGCTCAAGTTAGTGGTCGGAATCACAGCCATGAGCTTAAGAAAACTTGACTTTGAGAACTAGAAAGAAGATGAAAGAAAATCTCCAAGTGCTTTGCTCTTGAGTGTTTTGGTCAAGGGTCCCTTTTACTCGTTTTGTTGCTGCTTTGGTTTGGGTGGATAAGATGGGAATCTCATGATGGGTCGTGATTTTTGCCAATAGAATATCAGAACTAGTGGAGTTGGATTTATTCTATTTAAACTGGGTGAGTGGTACTTTATGGCAGATGATCACTTTTAAGGCTTATCTGATTAGTCATTAAAACTTCATAATGAATGATGACTTTTTGAGTTCGTCTGATCCAGGCAATTAAAGCTTCATGATGGATTATGACTTGTTGTACTTGTACCAGAATCAGCAGAGTTTGTCTTATTAGACATGTATGAATCAGAGATGACTGGTGGATCTGTCCTTGTCAAAAGTGAAGGCTTGTTTGGGAAGTCAATAGTTAAGTTCAGGGATGAAAGGGGGTTGAGGCTGCTTATGAGCTTGGACCGCCTCTAGGCTGTCTTGTGAACTAGGGCCACTTAGGAGCCGGGACTGTCTAGGAGCCGCCTTGTGATCTGAGGCCGCCTCTGGGCTGTCTTGTGAGCTGCGGCCGCTTTGGAGCCGCCTATGTTTTGGGGCCGCCTTGTGAACTGGGGCAGCCTATGTTCTGAGACCGCCTCTGTGTTCAAATGATTCTAGTCGTTAGGTAATTTTGACCGTTAATTTATACGTGACTCTTATCAGCCACATCATATGTCCCTCTGCTCCTGAGTCTTGGTGCTCATGCATGTAACACGGGCCAAAAGGAAGGAGCGCATATCTCCCGCTTTTATAAATCCTCACATGCCATAAATTAGTGGAGGCGAGCACGTATCCTCAAGAAGGTAAAGTCTCCTCAAAGTCCTCTCATCATTTAAAGAATGGCATCGGAAGCAATGTAGTCTGCGAGGATATTGAGAAAAATACTTATTAATCAACGGAAAAAAAGGTGGGACACAATTATTGGATTGTTCTTATCTGTATCCCATCATTGGGTGCGGATCATGCCTCTCGAAAGATATCGAGGCATCGTATCTCGAATAGCTAAAAACTGGAGGATAGCTGGGTGAAGCTTCCACTCATGAATCTTTGCGTGACACTATAGTGGGCGGGATGTTCAAAAATGATGTATAAAGATTGTCCCGCCCGTCTCTTTGAGCTTCTTACGCCTCCACCATCTTCCTTGCATCCTCTTTGCTTTTTGAGTCTCGAGCCCTTGTTCCTGTCCGCCTGATTTTCAGGTTAGTTTCTTTCACCTTTTTGCCCTTTCTTCTCATGGATTCTAACTTTCGTAGAAAAGCTAAAGCCCTCATGGTTGAACTCTTTAGGGAGGAGATCCTCCGGGCATGGCGTCGGGCTCCTGATGGTGTTTCATCCATGACTGTTTGGCGATCGCAGCCGGAGTGCCATCTAGGACCTCTCCTCCGCCCTTTAGGGCTCCTTACACTTCTAGGGCCTCTCCTCCATCTTCTAGGGCTCCTCCCCTAGTTGATTCCTTTGAGTCCGTAGGCTCGGGAGGGATAGAATCTACCATGACTGCCCAGGATGTAAAGAACCTTAGGGCACCGTATGAGATACCCGCTAGCATCTGTACCTTTGTCTCTCGTCCTGGTGATAGAGTGACCTCTAGCTAGTCTGATGGGATCGCCTTGTACGAGGAGTTCTTTAGGAGTAGGCTTCGTCTTCCTTTTCATCCCTTCTTTTTCAATTTTCTGGATAGGTATGATCTTGTCCCGACACAGCTAACTCCGAACTCTATTCGGATTGTCTGTGCCTTTTTAGTACTTTATCATTTCCATGGTCTTTCTGCCTGAATCTCCTTGTTTCAGTCCTTATATAAACTCCGCAATCCCAATAAATCTGAGTGGTGGAGCTTTGCCTCCAGACCTAGCTCGACCTTCCTTCCAAGATTAAGGTATGGAAATTTCGATTTTTCTTTGTCCATTTGGACGGGGTGAAGATGGGCTGGGGCACCCTCAACACCAGCCCTAATAAAAATGCGACGGTGAGAGGAGGACCGAGAGGTGTTTGACTCACTACTGTCATCCATCCTCCCCCCTTCGAGAGTTGTTATCGGAGGATAACCTCCGTGAAGCCAGTGCAGTATTGGCGCCGTCAGCATTGGCATCGGCATCGCCAATACCAGTACTTGGTGAGCGCCATATCTCTTGGTCGCCTTCTTTTTTATTTTTTTTATTTTTAACCTTCTCTCTTTTGCTTGTCTATGCAACAATGAAATTTTCTTCTGATTCTTTTGTGATGGGCCTCCAAAAAAGGAAAGAGGTTGCCGGTGACAAAGTGAAGGCATCACCCAAAAAGCCTTGCCGGGAAGAGCAGGGTGGGCCATCCCAACCCCCCACGGTTCCTTCTGTGGCTTTCGAGACCGCCCTGGTGGAAGAGCCGAGGAGGGAAGATCCCCTGTCGCAGCATTAATAGCGGGGTTTCCTTCTGCTGAGGTTGAGGCAGGGCCATCTAGGGAAGAGCCCTCGGTCGCCGCCGAACCCGGAGGTGAGACCACACCGGAAGTGAGGGTTGGGACGCCTCCGGTGATGGGTGTTGAAGAGGATGCCCCGCCGGCCACCCAGCCGACGTCGGAGGAAGGGGAGATACCTCTTACTAGCGAACCTCTGAGTCGACCCTCCCGGATGACGGCGATGAGCCGAGGCCATCTAGCGGAGAGGATATTGAGGCGCTCTAGTCTCCCGAACTTTCAAGCTGAGCTCCTTCGCCGATCAATCGCCAACGTTTTTGACAGTCTCTTCTCTGTCGCCCTTCAGGTAAGTTCGTCGATTCCATCTCTTTTTCTTACTCAAATACATGATGTGAGGACTTGGATCGAGCCCTAACTGATTAGTTCATGGAGATGTCCAACGGCCTTTTCGTCCTTCGAGAGGCCTGTGCTGGGTCCGTCAATAGTTGTGGGCGCATTCAGGATGAGTTGAACGCCGCCAAGGTCCGGGCCGATGGCTTGGCCAACGAATTGGCTGAGGCGCGCTCTCAAGAAACAAAGGCGGCCGGCGACCTCTGAATTGCCCAAGAGGGAAACAATTTTTTGAAGACCCAAGCAGAGGTCGCCGAGAGTAGGGCCAGGGCCACCGAGGCTAAGCTCGTAGATGCATGATGAGGCTTAGGCCGACCGAGGAGAGGCTGGAGGAGACTCTCCTCAAGTTGGATCATGCTGAGGAGAGGGCCGACAAGGTCGAGTCGGAGGCTCGGGCCGCCGTGGAGAGGCTAGCCATCGCGGAGGCGGACGCTCGGGCCTCCTAGGACGGGAAGGCCGCCACAGAGGCTCGGGCCCAAGAGGCCGCGGGGAAGCTAGCCGCCACCGAGGCCCCGGCTATGGAGAAGGAGGCCGCCACCGAGACCCGAGTTTGAGAAGCCATGGATAACTACAAAAGCTCCACAGATTTTGCTGCAGAGTTCAGTGAGGCGGCTCTTGATGCCTTTTCCTAGGGCTTCGAGAAATGCAAAGAGAAGGTCTCCCGCGTCTTTAAAATAAGTGGCCTCGAAGACCTTCAGCCCGAGGATGAAGAAGAGGGTCTGGAGAGTGGCGATGCTGAGAATGGGTCGGAATTTGCTGAGCCTTGAAGCTCCATTTCTTCTTCTTTCTTTTTTTTTCCTTTACATTGTTGTAATTCGACTACAGTCAGCCTTTTTGTAGGATATTGACACTAAATTGATAAAAAAAACTTTTTCTTAAGTATAAAAGACTTAGCTTTTTGTAGCGTCTTTAGTTTGATGGTGATTATGTTTTGGCTTTAGCCTTTGGATGCACCTTTGATCTTTTGAGTGTATCTGGCGAGTTAGCAATTTGATATGCGGACCTCATAGGAACACTTATGCTTGGCTTCATCTTTTGGGCTTTTGCTAGAGTGTTCCTTTAATGCTGACGCCGGTCCTCGCCTCGAGGGTCGATGCCGGCCTACGAATTCAATCGGGGCCACCGAGACTATAGGACTTGAACCGCCTCGAGGGTTTCTTGCACCGGTTCGGGGGTGTCTATGATCGCGGGGCCACTGAGGTCCTTTTGAAAACTGTCACAGGGGTTTCTTGCGCCGGCCCGGGAGTTTGATTTGGGGTTGTTGAGACCATAGGACTTGAACCGCCTCGGAGGTTTCTTGCGCTGGTCCGAGGGTGTCTATGATTGCGGGGCCGCCGAGGTTCTTTTGAAAACTACCATGGGGGTTTCTCGCATCAGCCCGGGAGTTTGACTCAGGACCGCCGATACCATATGACTTGAACTGCCTTGAGGGTTTCTCGCGTCGGTCTAGGGATGTCTATGATCGCAGGGCCATTGAGGTCCTTTTGAAAACTACCACGAGGGTTTCTCGCTCCGATCCAGAAGTTTGACTTGGGGCCATCGAGACCTTAGGACTTGAACCATCTCGGGGGTTTCTCGCACTGATCTGGGGGTATCTATGATCGCGAGGCCGTTGAGGTCCTTTTGAAATTTTTTAATCTTAATAGAAAAATGGAATTGAAAGTTTTTCTTATAATCATTGGCTAAGTACACTCACTATTGATAGTACCGACGAAGGTTGTCCGTATTCCAAGTACGCGGAATCGTCCATCCGTCGAGTTCCTCAAGTCAATATGCCCCTCGATGAAGTCCTTCGATGACTCGATAGGTCCCTTCCAATTAGGAGATAGCTTGCCTTCTTCAGTTGGCTTAAATACCTCGGCTTTTCTGAGGATTAGATCTCCTGGGCAGAATATTTTAGGACGGACTCGGGCGTTGTAATATCTCGCTGCTCATTGGCGGAAGACAGCCATCCTAAGCCGCACTTGGTCCCATGCCTCATTGATGAGATCGAGGTTGGCCCTTAGCTGATCAGAATTATCTTCTTCATTATATGATTCTACTCGGGGGCTAGGAAGACCAATCTTCATCGGGATGACCGCTTTAGATCCGAAGACGAGACTGAAAGAAGTCTCCCCTATGGGGACTCTTGGAGTAGTATGATACGCCCACAATACACTAGGGAGTTCCTTCACCTATTTGCCTTTGAACTCATCCAATCGGATTCTAAGTCCCCGAAGGATGGTCCGATTCGTGACTTCTGCTCTGTGGATGTCGACAGAAGTGAATCGGTGGCAAATATCTAGTTCGGTATAAAAAGCCTTGAATGCAGCATTATCGAACTGGCGACCGTTATCGGTGATGATAGTATGAGGAAAGCCAAATTGGTAGATGATAGATTTTCAGAAAAACGTCTTCACCTTAGTGATTTTGGCTAATGCCTCGACCTTAGCCCATTTGGTGAAGTAGTCGATGGCGACAATTAAGAACCTCCGTTGATCTGAAGCTGGAGGGAATGATCCAAGGATGTCCATCCCCCACTGAACGAAAAGCCACGGAGCAAAGAGCAAACTTAGCTAAGAGGCTGGCTGTCGTTGGATATTGGAATATCGTTGGCAACTGTCACACTTCTGGACTAGCTTAGCAGCGTCCTTCCGCATAGTAAGCCAATAATATCCCTGGCAAAGAGCCTTGTGCGCCAGTGATCTGCTCCCAGGTGGTTTCCACATATACCGTCATGAATCTCCCTAAGAATGTAGTCGGCATCTGTAGGACCAACACATTTGAGGAGGGATAAGAAAAAGACTTCTTGTACAATTGCCTATTCAACAATACAAATTTAGGGGCCTTCCATTTGAGTAGCATGGCTTCTATGGGGTCAGCAGGGAGAGTATCGTCAATGAGATAGCGGATGTAAACATCTATCCATGTTGGCTTCTGTGTAACCGGTAAAACCTCTTCCACTGCATTAATAGCTGGGACCTCCAGGTGCTTAACATATGTTCTTCCTAACATATTGTCAGCCGAGGTAGCCAGCCACGACAAAGTGTCGGCTCTAGCATTTTTGCCCGAGGGATACAACTGATAGTGAATTAAGCCAATGAAGAGGTCAGTGACTTGACCTTATTTAGGTATCGAGACATAATAGGGTCTCGAGCTTCATACTCCTCGGTGACTTGTCTGAAGATGAGCTAGGAGTCGATGAAGGCCCTGAGGCATTTTATTCCGAGCTCTCGCGCAAGCTTGATTCCGGCCAATAAGGCCTCATACTCAACTTGATTATTGGTAGCTTTAAAAGAAATCGGAGAGCATACTCCAACACTATACCTCTGGATTTGCAAGAATGAGCTCAGCTCCGCTTTCTTGAGAATTAGAGGCGCCATCGACATGGAGGATCCAGGCCTCTGCCACATCCTCAGCGTCTGAACACGTCATGAGGAAGTCCTTAGGTTGCTCTTCTGTCCAGGTGCACTCCACTAGAAAGTTTGCCAGTACCTAGGACTTCAGGGCAGATCGGGATTGAAATGAAAGATCAAATTTCCTTAATTTGATGGATCATTTAGCTAGCCAACCGGATGTGCTAGGACGAGCCAGAACAGCTCTGAGAGGCTGGTCTGTGAGTATCATGATCAGATGGGCCTGAAAGTATGGCCTGAGACGCTGAGTGGAGATGATCAGAGCAAAAATGATTTTTTCGGTTCTGAAGTAGCTGATCTCCGCGTCATGGAGTACCTTGCTGGTATAGTAGATAGGTTTTTGCGCTCCATCAGGGTCAAGGCGCACCAGAATAGAGCTAACTACCTTCAGGGAGGCAGCAAGATAGAGGAAGAGCTTTTCTCCTTCTTTTGGCTTCGATAGCAATGGCGGCATGAATAGGAATTCTTTTAGCTCCTCGAAGGCTCTCTGGCAGCTCTTCGTCCACTCGAAGCTGTCCGCCTTGCATAGAGCTTTGAAGAAGGGCAGACATCTCTTAGCTGATTTTGATAGAAACCGACTCAGAGCGGCCACTCTCCCGATGAGCCGCTGCACATCTTTCTTATTAACAGGCTGCCTCATATCAAGAATAGCCTGAATCTTCTCCGGATTTGCTTCAATCCCCCGTTGGGTCACCAAAAAGCCCAGGAATTTCCCAGCGGTGACCTCGAATGCACATTTGCGAGGGTTAAGCTTCATTTGATGGCGCTGGAGATTATCAAATGTCTCTTCTAGATCGGCAACATGGTTGATGATGCAGGTGTTCTTAGTTAGCATGTCATCCACATACACCTCCATGTTGCATCCAATCTGGTCTTTAAAGACCTTATTCATCAATCTCTGATAGATAGCCCCTACGTTATTCAACCCAAAGGGCATTACCTTATAGCAGTAGATGCCTTTCTCAGTGATGAAAGAGGTATTTTTTTCATCTACCGAATCCATCTTTATTTGATTATATCCAGAGAAGGCATCCATGAAGCTGAGGAGCACATGGCCAGATGTGGAACCACCAACTGGTCGATCCGTGGCAATGGGAAGCTATCCTTAGGACACGCTTTATTAAGATCAGTGAAATCGATGCAGATTCTTCAACTTCCGCTGGCCTTTCGAACCATCACCACATTGGCTAGCCAACCGGGTATTGTGCTTTCCGAATGTGGCCAACGGAGAGTAGCTTATTGACCTCCGCATCAATAGCTTTCTGTCGCTCGGGGCAAAACTTTTTTTTTTTTGGTGGACAGACCGGTACTTCGGATCAATATTAAGCTTATGAGTAATTGCCTTCGAAGGGATATCGGGCATGTCCAACGCTGATCAGGCGAAGACATCTGCGTTCGCCCATAAAAAGGTGAGGAGTTGATTCTTCATCTCCAAGGGAAGGAGCTTACCAATCTCTACAGTCTTACCAGGGTTGTCCCTCAACGGATAGGATCATAAGTGCTCGGCTAGCTTACCTCTTCTTTTAGATTCTCTTGGATCGAGTAGCACCGAAGTCGGTGGAGTCACCATCTCCTTTTGGACAATGTGCTAAGAAAGCTTTTTTCAACTATCGGAAGGAGTCGATGCTGCATGGAAGAAAACGAGAATACCAAGCACGCGTAGCCTTTTGGAGGGTAGCGGAAAAAGCAATACATATGAGGGCATCAGTCACCCCCTGAATTTGCATAAGAGACTTATAAATCTCTAGGTGGTCGAGCGGATCCGTGGTGCCATCATAAGGATCCAACTGAGGAAGATGGAACCTGCGAGAGACGGGCTCGTCCATTATCCGGTGGGTGAGGGGTGGACGAGTATCATAGTTCACCCCTGGTTGGTTATGGAGCTTCTGGCTAAGCTCTTCCAATCGCCGGTCCTGCTCCTCCAAGCGCTTCTCCATCTGATGATTAAGGTCCTCGCTTGCTGATTCAGAAGACGAGCTAGGGGAATAGTGATGCTGATGGTGGCGTGCCCGTTTGGGCTTCTTTCCCCATCGCCGTTTGAAGTAGGGACTACTCAAGCGTTGAGCAGGGGACAACGACCTTTTGGAGGCTTCATAGTGGTGATGGCGTTTGGATGAAGCATGACGGTGATGAGGCTCCTCGAGAGGGGGTCTTCTATATGCAGATTGCTGACTAGCTGGGGTAGCTATCGCCGGTGGCACAAGGGGCCCCGGCAGCTGTTGAACACCCGCCTGTCGCTGCTCCTGCAACTCGCGAACCACCCCAACGAGAGTTTAAACTTGCTGAGTAAGGGTGACCAACTGTTCTTGTAGAGTGGCTAAGACCGGTGGTGAAGAAAGAGCGGGAAGGTTAGCTTCTGGTTGCTCAACGCAATAGAAATGCCTTCCAGCGCAACTGGTAGAAGCTCCCTGAATGTGCGTCATCACCATTGTTGTTCAAGAGAGGGCAAGCCTGTAGTTCAGAATTACAAAGCTATCATTTTCTTAGCCCTTCCTTTCTGGCGCGCTAATCTGATGATGCCTGATCACCTTGAGCTGACATCCTTAAGCGTCAGTGAATGGGCCATGACCTTGACGAAGAAGCTTCACCTTAACTCCAAGATCTGCAAGAAGTCCTGGAGGCTGGATGTTTCGGCAGGGATCCTCCGATGCTCAAGTTAGTGATCGGAATCATAGCCGTGATCTTGAGAAAGCTCGACCTTAAGAACTAGGAAGAAGATGAGAGAAAATCTCTAAGTGCTTTGCTTGAGTATTCATACCTTGGTCAGGAGTCCCTCTTACCCGTTTTGTTGTTGCTTTGGGTCTGCGTGGCTTACTAGATAAGATTGGAATCTCATGATGAGCCGTAATTTTTGCCAATAGAATGTCAGAACTAGTGGGGTTGGATTCATCCCATCTGAATCTGAATTGGGTGAGTAGTACTTTGTGGCAGATAATCACCTTTTGAGGCTTATTTGGCCTGAATCATTAAAACTTCATAATGAATGATGACTTTTTGAGTTCGTTTGATCCAGGCAATTAAAGCTTCATGATGGATTATGACTTCTTGGGCTTATGTCAAAATCAGCAGAGTTTGTTTTATTAGACATATATGAATCAGAGATGACTAATGGGCTTGTTCTTGTTAGAAGTGAAGGCTTGCTTGGGAAGTCAATAGTTGAGTTCAGGGATGAAAGGGGGACGAGGCCGCCTATGAGCTGGGGCCGCCTCTGGGCCATCTTGTGAACTGGGGTCGCTTAGGAGCCGGGGCCGCTTAGGAGCCGCCTTGTGAACTGGGGCCACCTCTGAGCCGCCTTGTGAACTGGAGCCGCCTAGAAGCCGTAGCCGCTTATATTCTGGGGCTGCCTTTAGGCCACCTTGTGAACTAGGGCTGCCTATGTTCTGGGGCCACCTTTGTGTTCAAACGATTTTCGCCGTTAGGTAATTTTGGCCGTTAATTTACACGTAGCTTTTATCAGCCACATCATATATTATTTGGTATCCTGAGCTTAAGTGTTACTTAAATATTGCTTTCTCTTCCTCTTATGGTCCATGGAACTTTTCCAGTTCTTGTTGATGTTTACTTTTTTGTAATCATTATTTAGATTTGCAGTTTACAAATTATACCTATGAGTGACCTCGACCTCTGTAGGAACATAAGACTAGAAATTTAGTAGCTTTGTTTGCTTTACTTCTCTATCATATACCTCCATAAGCTGTGGCTTTTGATTTTGTTTTTGCTGAAACAGATTAAAGCAGGCATTGGAAGCTGGATTCAGGCATCTTATACTTGAGGATAACTATGATACTGGATCCGGAGATCATTATTCCCTAAGGCAAATATGTGATCAATTTTATATTAGAGGTGCATGTTTGTATTCTTCCTTGTCTTTTATGTATCATGCATACTTGCTCATGCACTTATATGAATATGCTCTCTCCACTCTGCTCTATTCAGGACTAAGTCGGTATTCAAATTACAAATAGTTATATCTTTCTTAATTATTTTTATTCATGTTAGTTTAGGTCTATCTTTACCTCTATCCTTATCATAGATTATTAAAAGATCATTCTTTCTAATGAAAGCATTTAGATATCTTCGTTGTATATGTCTAAACTACGATAATCGATTTTCTCTTATTTTATCTTCAATTGGGCCTATTTCTATCATTTCTCTTATATGTTTATTTCTAATTATATCTTTTAAAGTTTTACCACATCCATATTAACATACGCATTTATGTTACATTTAATTTATTCACAAGTTGTTTCAGTATTGCTCAATACTCTGTTCCTTATAACATAGCTAGCTTAATAGTAATTTTATAGATTTTTTTTTTAATTTATGCATGAAATATATAAATTCTTGAGACTTCGTAAAGTCAATGGATGAAGTGGTCCAAACTTCAAACTCACTGTTGCATTTGTTGACTAGGATGATTAGTAGGTGACATGTTAAGACTAACTAAACCATAGATTGTACATCATTTAAGAATCTTGAATCTAAGACTAGGAAAGCATCTCTTATCACAGGGATGAGTTTTCCTTGTATTTGGAAACTGAGCTTTGCTAAGATTCCCTCGTAGGAAGAGCATGGTTTTGTTATAGAAGATGATTGTGGTAGGACATGCAAGGTTCCACCAACTAACTTTAAAACATGCCAGCAAGAAACGTCTATATAGTGTATTATACCTGCTCGGGTATCTTTGTAAGCTCTCTATTGCACCTACCATCAATATTTTTTTTACCTTTAAGTGCTCATTTGGTATTTTTCTAAGAAATATTTTTAGAAAAAGTCTTTTTGAGAACTATTTTTCTAAACAAAGTTTTGTAGAGGAAAATAGATGTTACCAAATCTGGCTAACAGGAAATTTGTATGAGAAAATGGCTCTGAAAATATTTTGTTCTTTGATTGAAGGTAATTTTGCACGAAAAATGTCATAATTGACTATAATACCCCTAGAATAAAGATTGTAAGTAATCCTTTTTTTGTTTTTTACAAGAGAATTAAATGGATCATTTGAGGTCCATTTTCATGCTATTTTGTTTATTTATTTTCATTGCTTTTGTATAATTACATAAACAAAAATAAATAAAATAGATAATTCATTTGTCACATTACATAAAATAAATAATTAAAATTATTTGTCTAATTACGGAAAATACATACTTAAACTTGTAAGTTGGCAGATGGGTTATAATTACATAAACATAATATACTTAAATTTTTAATTTTCAAATCAAGATGTTACAGTGACTCCTAAACTCTACCCAGTTTGATTCTGTGTCCAACTTGAGGCTTGAATATCTTTAAAAATATCAGCCTAAATGGAGAAATAATTTTTTTTCAAGAAACTAGGATTAAAGCTGATTCAAACCTCACTCTCCTTTTGTTGAACCCGACTTAATTTGGGCCCAAAAATTCGGCCCAAAGGGTTTTCACTGGGTTGGGCCGAACCTGGGCCCAGCCCTTTTCTCCTTTCTTCCCCCTAGTTCACCCGAACCAAGGGAGAAATGGAAATGGCCGGCGGCCTAGGGCCGCCGCTAGCCCTCCCAGTGGTTAGGCTGGTTGCTGACGACCGGCCACACCCCCTCTTTCCTTTTTTTTTTTTTTTTTCCCTCTTATTCTTCTTTCTCCTCTCTGCCTTCACTATGGCGGTGGCGCGGCCGGCCAGGGAAGGCTGGCCGAACCCCACTGAACATTGCCCCAGCATCGGTGGGGGTCCACTGCCCGCGGCTCGGGCCCAATGAGCCAACGGGCATGCCACTGGGCCCGAACCCATGCGAGAGCCGGTTTGGCTCCCCGTGAAGGAGGGCCATTCGGCGGCCCTCTCCCTCACCTCCACACAAGCAGCGCCGTGCGATCTCTACCGACGTCCAGAGGGCGCAGGTGCCGGTGGCCACTAGGGAAGGCCCTGGCATGGCTTGGCCGGCCGTGGCTCCTCCCATTCACTCTCCTGCTCAATCTCTCTCTCTCTCCTCACCGGTTGGAGGCTTGCTTGGTTGGTGATGAGGTGAGGAAACCGTGGGCGAAGGCGGAGCGGCGACGGCAGAGGGGGCCATGAAGCAACGAAGGGGACCAACATGGCCCCCTTTTGGCGGTGAGGGGAGGGCTTGGCCCTTCCTGCGCCCACGTACTCCCATGTGGGCAGCATGCGCAATGCGATGCGTGGTGCATTGTGCAGCGCGCAACATTCCCTTTTTTTTTAAACGTGTGGGATACAGAAGGTTGAGGATCGTGTATGGAGTTTAGTCCCACATGAAAAATTAGTGTAGGTAGAAAGATTGATATAACAAAAAGCTTAATGAGTCAAGGTTTTAGATTAAATTGGATTTTTACATGTATATCTAGCCCTTCTGGGTATTACAACTTTCCATCTCCAACATCATTGCCTTCACACTTATTCTGCAAATTAGTGGCCAATTAGTAAAATGTTTTAAAGATGGATGATTGCATCAAATCACTTTCAGATCTTGTCAAAGCTCCACCAAACTATCCCTTGTACCCACATCTTCTTGTTGCTAATTTTATTCTGATTTTATTTCTTATTGGAAGTGCCTAATTGTTTCTTTTTTGTGTTTTACATCATACCTTCTGGACATGGAAGGGGTTCTCAGCCCTTTGACAGATTTGGCATGAAGTCTTATGGGATTGGTGTTTGGGTTGTGGGGGTGTGGGAGGGGACAAGGGGGTGTTTGATGCCCATGTTTTGGAAAGGATAGTTTAGTAATATTAATTTTTCTTATTCAAAAACTGGAGAACCTGATTTTCACTGGTAAAGGAGAAATCAGAGTTCACGGTCAATGTGTGGTAACCAAGTACCACAGTTCCATGTGGATGACACTATGCGGATGCTTGGTATCTAAATAATTCAACCCCACCACCCCCCGCACCCCCCCCCAAAAAAAAAAAAAAAAAAAAAAGCCCCCTTTTCATCAGTTTCACATACATTCTATAAAGGAAATGAAGAGACTACTTAATCTTAGTGCTTTTTTAACTTAATTCTCATCAAATTCATCCATAGTTGCTACCACTAGAGCAATGCATGTTTGAGGGGGAAATAAATATAAAATTCAACTACATTTTATATAAATTATAAGAATATATTAGTTAAATGAAAATGCATTTTTTAAATGGATGGACATGAGAGAGGGACTTAAAAGGGAAATACTATATGGAGTTTTTTTATAAATTGAATAATTCTATCAATCTAAAATTCTAAATTTCAATGTTAAGCGATTTAGAATAATTTAATTGTTTTGTGATTGGAGAGTTGAGTGAATCAAGCAAACAAAAAATTTGGAAACAAAGGTAACTAGCATGTTACTTTTATCTTCTAGAAAAAAGGCATTTGTTGATCGGCCAAGTTTTCATTTTTTGGTAAGATTTGCTCAAGAGAAATTGACAGTTTTGAAACGAAGATGAAAGGCAAGATGCCAAAATTCAGAACTTTTTTTTTTACTTATGAGCTAGAAAAGAAAACTATTTCTTACAAAAAGATCTTTACTCCCATGGTTCACTGAGTGTTGGCCTTTGTCAATAACAACCTTATTTTCTATATTATATTTTTTTCTTCTGATAAAATTAGAGAAAATCGATTATGGTTTGGACATATACAACGAAGACCTTTAGATACTCCAGTTAGAAAAGGTGATTTTTTAACAATCTATGCTAATGATAGAGGTAGAGGTAAATCTAAACTAAAATGATAGAAATAATTAAGGGGATTTAACTATTTGTAATTTGAGTGTTGACTTAGTCTTGAATAGAGCAGTGGAGGAAGCGGATTCATGTAGCCGACCTCATGTAGTTGGGAAAAGGCTTAGATGAGTTGAGTTGAGTTTGGTATATTTTTTTCCTTCTCTAACTCGCCATTTATGGAAGACTGCCAGATTTTTTTTTTTTTTTTTGGGAGAAAGAAATAACAGCTTTTGGTGTTATTTTCTACTTCCTTTAACTCAATAATTTTAGATGGTTGTCTTCAAGAGCTTTCTTCTTCTTTCATGTTGATTATGAAATTCTTTTTCCTTATCTATTGGCTCCCGGAGATATTTTTCTGCATGCCTGTTCCTTGAATTCTCTTCCATCGTTCTCCGTGTTGATGAGATCTTTCCTTCATGGCAGTTATTTCAATTTCCTCTCATCTTTGAATATTACTTCACTGCAGTGCATAGAGGACATTGTTATGTCTTCTTATCTAGTATGAGTGTCTCCACTGATGATTTACATTTCCTTGTTTTATTCCCTTTTTTTTTTGGCATCATCTTCTCTCCTCGATCTAATCTGTTGTATTATTTTCTATAGATATTAAATGGTTGATCATCACATTGCAAGTCATCATGAGATCATGCAGATTATCATGAAAGCCTTGTTGCTTCATCAATACTCAAATCTTAATAATGCACCTCAAGCGAACTACTTGGTTTATATTAGGGTGGTATATGATCTCATGTTGGTCTCAAATAGTTGTTAATTATCTAAATAGATCATCTTCCGGTCTATGGATTGAATAATAGTCCAGCTGGGGAAAATTGTTCAACCAGGCGAATGTAATTGATATGAAAATCATTAAGTTCTAGGACATCCTTCAGACCTGTATAATGAGCCATATATATGGCTTTTATATCTACTCTCCTTGCATGTCCACTTTGAGCCATTTAGTATGAAAGCAATGACCGCTTGGACTGAAAAGAGAAAAGGGAAGAAAAGTAAAAGAAAGGAAGGTAGAAGAAAAAGGGAGAAAAGAAGAAAGAAGGAAAGAGGAAGAAAAATGAAAGGAAGAAGGAAAGGAAAGGAAAGATAAAGAAAGAAAGAAAGAAATGAAGGAAATAAGATGGGAGAGAGACTGAGATCGCAGCCCAGACGAGGCAGGACAGTAGGTGTCTCCTTTCATGGAGAAATCACACAATCCTATCCTTTGATATTTAAAACCAAGCCCAGTATGGCCTGCATAGCACTGCTATCGAAAAATATATTTCTTGCCTTTGGTCATTTGAATTTTTTTTTTTAATGGTGCTCATTTTATTTATTTATGCACACCCTTTAACATTCTGAATAATTTGTGTTGTGTGTGGTCAGAGCAATGCATTGCAATGAGTAGGGATAATGATTGATAATTTCAGACTTCTGTTTCTTCAGCTGGTCCTTGGAGTATGTGATCATTTGTTGCTCAACAGTGTGAATTTGTGTTTTTATTGTAGGAGGCGGGCATAGCTGCTTCAAAGTGACGAGGCAAGAATAAGAATGAACTGAAAAGCGTTATGGGAAAAGGCTGTGGAGATTGATGAACTATGTGGGAATGGGGAAGCATGGTGGGGTGTTAGAGGATACATGCGTGATGATTTTAATCATAGCAATAAGGCAATCTCCTATGCGGAACATTTTCAAAACACAGGTTTGTGGAGTCAGTGTTGGACGTGTACTGGGAGCTCCCGCCGGTGGCCGGTCCTTCCCTTACCCATCAATTTAGATATGACCCTGCACCTGATCCGATCGTTGAAGATGGAAGGTTTGGTTTGATTCGGAGGCTTGGTCTAGCAAGACTTGAAACCTCAGTATTTAATGGATACACACAGATGGTATATCTTCAAATATCCGGCCCCATCTCTCAAGTACATGGAAGATTTTGAACGTGCCTTTTGTATGGCATGTGGAATCTATAATCTATTTCAGCTGTTAGCTAGATCTCATTATTATATTTTAGGTTTCCGGCTTTCAGTATTTGTTTGAAACATAAGATGAGCATAGCTTCGTTATCTCTATATTTAATTTACATTTCTATATCTGATACATTATTTTGCAATAGTTAGGGTTATTGTAAGGTTGGATGTTCTGGTTCTCCCTATGCCCAGAGCTTATAGAAAGCAAATGCCAGTTCTTTGTAAAGCAAGTAAATTGTACCTGCCACTGTATCATCCTGCTGGTCTATTGACTTCATACGCCTCATGAGGGGGACGCATGCTTGTTTCCCAGCTTACTAATTGAGCATTTTGTCTCTCTGTAATTGTGCTTGTGTTGCTTATAAATGGTAATACTGTGTTGTGAATTTTGTTGACTGAGTTGTGCGTGATATAACGTGTTTTCTTCCAGATCTCAGGTGTCTTGCTCATCTACTGAGGCAATGAATTGGTATGTCGAGGTATTTTTATGATTTCCAACATCCATGGAAAATCTCAATACTCAAAATTATATGAAAAAAAAAAGTTAAAAAGAAGGCTTATTCTTATAGGATGAAGAAATGGAGAACATGTATTTATATGGCTGATTCTAATTAATTTGAAACTAAGAGTTTGTTGTTGTTTTTATTCTTTATCAATTATAATATCCATTTATTAATTTTCAAAGCTTGAAAAAGAAAAGCAAGTTAAGAGTTCCCTCAGGCATCATTACTGTCTTGAAGAAGATGGTGTGTATGTGCACACCATAGCTTCCTTGTAAACGAGGCCTGGCTTGCACAAGTATCCTTCAGCCGGACTGCAATGCCTATCTTCGGAGCAGGCGCACTGCCCTTCCAAGGCACACCCATCATCTTTGGCTGATTCTTTCCCAAAGAGTATCTCATCCGACCACTCACTGTCAAACATACCTTGGGGGTCTAGTTGCCTCTTTGCCGAAAGAAACTCGCTCATGGCTGGATACTTTTGTTGCACTCCTCTAAAAGCAAGCTTTCTGTTCTTGGCCCAGTGAGGCTTGGCTCCATGTTTAAAGAACGCCATCTGCTCCACCTCTTCCCAAATATCCTCATTGAGCCTCGGCGTCCAAGGCTCATCAGCTCTATAATAGTTGAAATCCACTACAACAGAATCCTCAGACTGACCAAGGTATGCTTCTGAACTCTTGATGAACCGTATTAAAAATCCATTATATATATCAACACCACATAAATTCTCTGGCTTCATGTCTCTTAGCTTCTTGACATCAAGTATGAAGTCTCTGAATTTTGTTGCAGGAAAGATAGCCGTAGTCTCGTAGAAGAACAGTCCTTTGATTCTCGGATCCCATGCGCACGAGGTTAGAGTGTCGAATGCTGGCGAGTGCTGGCAGGAACCAGAGGTCTGCATCTTACCCTGATAACCCACAACCGGGTAGCCGGTGAAGATTATGTTGTTCTTCAAGCCACTGCCTGCTAATTTCTTAAATTGAATCTCTACACCTGCCAAGGTGCACTTTCCATTGACGTTTTTTGATTTCTCTAAATCCTTCTCTGCATAATGTCATGAAATATTAATGAAACTCTGCTGTTAATTTGCCAAGGATAGATCTTTTGATCTGATAGAGTTAAAAATATACCTGTCGATCTCACTGTAGTGGAAACCAACTTGAGATTTGATTGAAAACCGATGAAGTCATTAGAACCGTGCCAGAGCTGTTCAAGGGAACTCGATCATCATATCGGTACACCGCTGTGTGTTGCGATGGGTACCAGGTGATGTCTGCAAACTCATGCTTCTTAGCAAGATCCTGGAATTCATCTTCGAAGCTGCTGTCATTTCTGTAATCATAGGTTATACTTCTTTTAAATCTAGGTTCTAGTGACAGTGTCACCTGCAGTTCATGGTTCAAAACCTTAAAGAATTAGTCCATTGATTAGATAGCAAGAACCCAACATATATGATGACAGGTTTGTCCAAGGGGGAAAAGGTTAAGTTGGACTCTGAATATTGTTTCATGCCATGATTTCCAATCGATGCACTGGGTTCTTTATAGTGAAGCAAATGAAGCCGATACCCAGAGGAATAGTAGAAAGGAGAAGTTAGATGAATAAATTTATAGTACATAATGCATGCATTCCATCTAATTAAAACAATTCTCTCGTCAACGTAATCCACGCTTCTAAGCTACTTTATTGCGTTTTATTCATACATTTGGCTTGAAGATTTTTGATGGATGTAACCTCGTTGATCGGGCATGCTACCTTGTTTATTGAGCATGCTGGAGCGTCCATTCATGGTCTGCTCGCAACTTGAGTTATGGTCAACCCATTTCCTATCTTTCTCTGTAACGCCGGACAATTGGTAATGGTTCACATTCTCTATTTGAAAGCGTTCTTTATCAGGGTTTCATCAAGTTATGATTTAAATTCCACTGAGGCAATTTATGATGTAACATGCATGGCATGGTAGCTCGTTGAGTTGATTTGGGTTGGACCAGGTCTCAGTTAATTATAGTCTCTTGTCTTGCGCCATAGAGAACATAAATGCCTGAAGGTATGCAGAAACTTCAACCAGGGTGTGCCTTAACTGATGAATGTTATGTGCATGCATAATCCATTGAAGGGAGGGAGTCGAAACGATTTGATTTCATGCGTCTAGAAGAATTAGAGAGGCCAAACCAGGAAACAAAGAATTCAAAGGAATATGGAGATATGGAGAGAGTTTAGTTCGGTAGAATGAAGTCTTAAGCTTTTAAGAAAAGGCTTCAAGGAATAGTATTTGTACCAAGTGTTTGGGATGCAACAAACACCTGCTCTTTCTAAGTAGACAATTTCTATTTCCATTGCACACCTATGCATTCCTCTATATTTAAAATTTTGAATTTTAAACTTATTTTGATTCAAAACATTGTTTAAGAGTTTAATTTATTTCCGACGATGGTGAGCCGCTCTAAATACATTCCTCTTGTTTGTGTTCCTCACTTTGTTTGGAAGTATACCAGCGGAAGGCTACTGATCTATTATTTAATCTTGTGAATCTGGGGGAACTAAAGACAGCTGTTTTCAGTGGATCAGGATATTTGTATAATCTAATCATTTACTTCTTACCTAACTCTAGCTCATGTGCGAGGCCCGGCTATGGTGGAGGTGTAGACAGTTGTTGTCGGTGGGTCAAAATATGCAAGTGGATCAAGACGTCCCAATAATCTAATCATCCATGTAGTAGTGCCTAACTACACATTATGATGGATAATAGGTACCCAAAGATGCTCCAAGTTTATTGAAAAAAATAATATGGGTTTTATAAACGACTGCCCTGCGCACTGATTAATGGGCATTTAACATCATGTTTAATTAGTATTCCATGAAAAAAATTTTCAAAAAAAAAAAAAGTAAAAGCTTCGCACACGTGCCATTAAAACCTATGCATACACGTTTTGATCATGTAAATATGCAATACTTATCTTATAAAGCTTATGCTATATGTATGGAGGTATTGAAGTTGTAGATTTTTTTTTTTGTGCTTCTTTTTAAGGACTTATTGCTGTATATTAAATGACTCTTTAAACATGTTTAGAAAGTTTCACACTATTGTCTCTAACGTTCTCTTCTCCCTCTTTCAATTTTTAAATGAAAATAGCTTTTCTAAGTGTTTTGAAAATTGGATCAGACCGGTCCAATCGAAAATCAATTATCAGTCCAATTTAATTTTATTATTAAGTTAACCTTTTATATGACTTGATAAAAATCAAAAAAATTCAATCAAGTTTTAATTTGTCCAACCAGTTTTTAAATTTTTTATTTAAATTATATTTATATTTTATTATTTTATATATTAAATTAAAATTTAATTATAATATTATATAATTTAATCAAATCAATTTATTCGATCTCACAATCTAAATATTAAGCGATTAGTTGTCCGAACCGATTTTCAAAACATTGGCTTTCCTTGAAGACTTACTACCCAAGCAAAAGGAACCTTTGCCCTGGGCCATCTTGGGCTGTCAAAAAGGACGGGAAGGACATGCTAACCTTGGAGATGACTCCTAGGAGTCCCAGGGACACCCTCGCCGCATTGAACAGCCGATCTCCCTTCTCCACTGTCACAATCTTGGAATACCCTTCCGCGCTCGCCGCCGGCACCACCAGGCTGAGCCCCACGACGTGGTCGTGCACCGCCCCACCCTTCCCCCACCAGGAGCTCCCGTGCGACCCCGTGCTCACCAACCCGCCGATGCTCACCCCCTCCCAGTACGGCGATGCCACCAGGCTTAGCCCCGACTTCTCCACCTTGTCGATCAACTCCCTCAGCCCCACTCCGGCGTCCGCCGTCACCGTCATGTTCCCCACATCCACCTCGATCCCCGTGTTGTACTTGGCCGTGCTTATTATAAGCGTCGAGTTTTCCGAAGGAGGGCATGCGAGCTTTGGGATGGTGTGGGAGAATCCGCTCACCACCTTGACCTTCTGGTTTCTTTGGTTGGCCTGGGCCACGGCGGAGCGAAGCTCCTCTTCGGTGGTCGGGTAGGCGACTGTTTGGACCCGGCACTCCTTGCGGTCGTTCCAGGCGCCGTAGGCGTTCGATAGTATGCAGCCCGTTGCGTTGCAGTTGACGGGGGGAGCCGGCGGCATCGCGAGGGTCGGCGCCGGGGTCGAGCAAATGAATGCAAGCAGGGCGTGGAGGAGCCAGTGCCGGGGGGCCATCTGGGGCGCGGGGTGGATGGATTCTGCGCGACTCTTCGGCGCCTTCGGGGGCCTCCTCAGGTTATACTTATAGGACGAGGATGGGCAAGGGCTTTCAAGGATGGCAAAGGGAGGCTCGGATGCGACCATTCAAAGCCTTGGTTAGTGGGAATTGATTAGCCCTTCAATGGAGCGTTCGCTGGATCTCCTTGCGTGTGTACGGTTGGATTATCCCCCAGCGCTGCATGTGATTAATTTGGATTGGGTTAAATAATGCTGAATTTCGGTGCAATTTAATTTTATATTTAGATCATAAATTTAAATTTAAATTTAAATTATCTATTAATTAAATTAAAAGAGATTAAGTATATTTTTTTAAAAAAAAATTAGACTCAATAAATCATTCAAAACTATTTAGAATTAAATATGATTTTAGATTCAATGATAAATATCAAGTCTTCTTTACATTTGATTTAAATATTTAACTATTTTTCATAATTAAAAAATTATTAATTGATAATCAAATTTAGATTTATTAAAAATAAATAATAAAATATAAATATTTTTATATGATTAGGTAAAAAAGATAAGAAGAGATATTGTTGTTAAGATGAAAGAAGAATTAATTTAAATGAGTATTTATTCAGTAAATTGATAAAAATAATTAAAGTGAAAGAAAATAAGGTTTATATAATTAATGTTAATGGGTCAATGCAAATCGAGTTCAAATCAGATTAGGTCAAAAAATATAAGATATGAATTTGGGGTGGCAATCGGATTGAGTCTAAGTTATCTTAGGTCGGATTATTTTGGATTTGACTCACTTTTGAGTTTAGAATGTTGAAGCTAAATCCTATCCCCTAAATGATCAAATTAGAGTCAAATTAAGAGTCATTTCGAATTGGCTTAAATTTTTAAAGGATTCAATGCATATTTTTATTCTTTTTAAGTAATTTATCAATAATCAATTTACTCCTTTATTTTCTTTCTTAAACCATTTGTTACTCTAAATGCAGACAAACATAAAATTATAGTATGATTATACATAACAAAAAATGATTATAAACTTATAAAGCATTAAAATAGTATAATTAAGTAATAGTCGTTAAAAGTATAATTTTAAAATTAAATAAATATTAATGTTAAATTGATAATAAGATTAGTAGGGATCGGATCATGGACCAACTAATCCATTTGTAGCCTTACCTCTATCCTCTATCCAATACGAAAAAAACTAGGATCCACATGGAGCTGCACTAGTCCACAATATTAGCAAGCTAGATTGATATTTTTATGGGTTGGGTTAAATCAAGATCAAATTTTTAGCTAACTTGGCATTGGCTGAACGTAGGCCAATAGTTTGGAACCTAATAAAACCATCCATATCGAATATCCAACATTAAATCGACATAAAATACATACAAAAACTAGTGGTTACTCTTGGGATTGTCCCTATAAAGGCATGATATGCATAAATCATTGAAGTAATTTTTATATGGACAAAAGTTCGATGCGGCCTGCTAAGTGTTTGCTATCTGACTCTCTCTTTTTTCTTTTCTTTTTTTTTGTACATACGGGTGATCACACTAGTCGCGTGTGAATCAACCCAGATAGATCCAAACTCAAAATTTGCCTCAATAAAGAAGGACAGGGTTCGTCCGGCTTCCATATCCACGATCTAGCATGCTGCGCCACTGCCGTAGCCACCCAGTCCGCTGCCGAATTGGCTTCACGATAAATATGGTGGATCTGGACATAGTCGCTCTCCCGCAGGATAGTCCAAATATCCGTAAGAATCGGATTTGCAGGGCCAGGAGGCCAATTCTCCTTCTGCAACCAAGAGATGACCGACTTGGAATCACCCTCAATCAAAACCTCTTAGCATGAAGAATCCGAGCAGCATAAGATGCCCGCCCAAGCCGCATAAAGCTCAGACATAGGGACAGAGGAGTCAAGAGTACCAAACCCTTCTGTTGCCAACAAGTCACCATGGTGACCACGGATGACGAAAGCAGAACCTGTAGCTCCACCGCGGACACTACCATCAAAATTGATTTTCATAAACCCTGGAGAGGGGGCTCCCAAGAGATGAAAACCGTATGCCGGTTCGCTGCCGAAGTAGCAGAGGAACCCCAGAGGCCAGAGACGTCAGAACCAATACGGGCACAGTCCGCTACCAAATATCTAGTCTTCCTTACAATCCGGAGAGCAGAGATAGAATCATCAGTAAAAATAAGCTGGTTCCTCGAGAGCCAAATCTGATAAGCCGTGGTAGCCCAAAGCCCATTCTTTTGCTGATAATCCCTTCGGAGGTCAAGAAGAAAGGAAGAGCGAGGGGAGCCTGAATCAAGCAATCTAACAGAATAACCCACCAGATCCCATATCCGTCTAGCTCTGGGACATATAAAGATAGCATACTCAGTAGATTCCTCCTCCAGCCTACACAAGGGACAGATCGGCTGAATAGCCAGACCCCTCCGAGAGAGGAGGACACAGGTAGGCAGACAATCCCACAGAAGCTTCTAGATAAAGAGTTGAATCCTAGGAAGAGTGGGGATCTTCCAAATCCATGCCGCATCCTCCGAACGCTGGGGCACAGGCCTGAAAATGTTCATCAAATCCCTGGTAGGAGCCCTGGAGAGACAGGACCTCTGCCATACCCTACAGTCAGATAAACAGCCAGGTGTAATAGGCATGGAGAGAATCCGCCTAGAAAGCTCCATACCGAAGAAATGAGTCACCGAGGGGATATGTCAAGAAGGGGGATCTACTGAAATCAAATCCTTGACCCTTAAGCTGGATGGGGCATCAATACTAACAAATGAGGGCCACCTAGATAGAGGAATCTCAGAAATCCAGGTGTCCTGATTGACATCAATCGAAGCTCCATCACCAATCATCCAAGAGAGATTTTCCCGAATAGTCTAGCCAAGACGATAAACCTCCCTCCAAAAAGAGGAACAACCCCGAGGTGGGCAAATGTACAAGGCAAACGACCAGTCACCATACCTAGCGCGCATTAGAGTGCTCCACATACAATGCGGCTCCAGGAGGAATCTTGAAGCATGTCTGGCAAGAAGGGCCTCCCTTCTAACAATGAGAGACTGAATCTCAAGACCTCCATCTTGGATAGGCATACAAACCGTATCCCAGGATAATAAATGAATACCATGACCTTCTTGCTTAGAAGCCCATAGAAAATCTCTAAAGCATCTCTCAATCCTTCTTAGATAGGTAATCGGAACAGCAGTGTTCGCCATCAGGTACAGGGGAAGAGAGGAAAGAACCGAGTGAATGATTATGACCCTGGCCATCATCGAAAGACCAGTGACATGCCACCCCTCAATCCGCTGCCGAACCCTCCTCTCTAGCTCATAATAGTCGAAGCATCGGGGACGTCTTCCCGTTATAGGGATCCCCAAGTACATAAACCTGTCAGTCTGAGTAGTGATACCCGACAAGCTGACAATGGCTTCCCTGATGGACCTAGAGGTCTTCGGGCTGAAACGTATAGAAGACTTTAGAAAATTCACCTTTTGTCTCGAAGCCTGACAGTAGTGCTGAATAATAGAATAGAATGAAGCCGCATTTCTAATAGTAGCCCGACCAAGGAGAATACAATCATCAGCAAAAAGAAGATGGGAAACCGGAGGGCCTGTACACCAGCCCTAAAAGGAGTAATCTGCCCCTCAAGTTGAGCATGGTAGAAAGCATGCGAGAGATCATCCGCAGCTAAGATAAATAGCAGAGGGGATAAAGGGCATCCTTACCGAAGCCCAACAACGGAGCGAAAGAACTCAGTCGGAGTCCCATTAATGATCAGGAAAAAGCAAGGCCTCAGAATGCAAGCCAATATCCACTCAATAAATAGCCCATCAAATCCAAACTCCTGAAGAGTGTGGAGAAGTTGTAGGTTTTGAGGAAGTATTTGCCAATCAATTATCCCTAGAACTGAGATTGCTTCACAACATATGTAGTAGGATCCTTTTTCCCAAAATTGAAAGATTCGATTATGTGTCAGAAAGGGATATTTTTGTGATGGATGCTATTGTAACGGGCAAACCAATTAACCTTCCCAGTATGATTCTATGGTATATTGCTAACTGTGGAGGAAAGAGAAAATCTAGCTTGCCCTATGGTATGATCCTCACTAAGATTTTCCAGAGCCAAGGAATTGTTATTTCTGATAGTGAGCCCATGAGGAACTTGAGACATACAGATTTTTATAGCCTGGCCACTATCATAGGATGGGATTTATTAAGAAGAATGGAAAATGGGAAAGGAAAGGGCTAGTAGAAGATAGAGCTGAGGATGCTGAGGCACCAGGACCATCGGTTAGACACTCTTCACCTGCACCTCCGAGCCCTCCTATTTCAGCTCCTGTTCCTACTCCTGCTCCATTAGTTGATCATGCTTCATCTTCATCAGTTGGCTTCTCAGATATTCAGCTAAGGCAACTCAAAGGACTTTTGGATGATCAGTCAGAGAAATTAAAATCAGAGTTTGAATATAAGTTCATGAATCTCAAGGAAACTCTATATTCTTTGGATGACCGGATCACTAAAATTGAGTCTACTCTCAGCACTTCTTCAAAGTCTTTAAGTGGAGACTTAAGAACATATTTGAAGAGCTTAAAGATGTTTGCGGAGATGACGAAACCTACTCTAAATGCAACGCAGAGCTACAAGATAAAATTTTGACTGCTTGCACCTTTGTGGATGAGAGGCTAAAAGACTATGTAAAAATACAAACTGATGGAATGAAGAACATAATTGATCATTTGACTAGGATTGTTAGGACTCATTTCTAATGTATTAGATATTCAGTCCTTGCAATGTATTGAAGTTATTGTTATGTTTACATTTTGGTATCAATGTATTAGACACTTTGATGTATTTGACACTTTGAAGTAATGAATTATCTTTTTTTAATACTCAATGTATTTCTTCCAATTATCAATGAATGAATGATCTTGTTAAATCAAATCTTGAATGAATGAATGATAATGTTTATTGTTCTCTACCTTTTTGTTGATAACAAAAAGGGGGAGAGTTTTATAGTTTTATAACTGTATATGCATATGGGAGAAAGAAATTGATTGATTAATCAAATGATATTAAAATGATTGAATGAATGAGATGGAATATTTATTTAAGTTTCATAGGGGGAGCTACCTCATTCAGGGGGAGCTTAAGCCTATTTATGAAATCAAAATAAATTCACAAATCAATCATGCATAAACTCAATGTTTTTGTCATCATCAAAAAGGGAGAGATTGTTGGGGAGTTTGTTGAAAAATTATATGCCCCAATCTTATTGATTTTGATGATTACCAAAAGCCATGAGTATTAAAAGATGTAATGAGTTTATTTACATGAGCAATGAATTTATTTAGAACAATGAATGAGAATGTTAAAGTATGACTTTAATCAAATTGAAAGTAACTTCATGTTCAATGTTTAAGCTTTCAATTAGAAATTTAATACTTCATATTTAATCAATGAGTTTTTGGAACACTTCTTGAATTGATTCTTAATGTCAATTTTATTGTATTCAAGTCAATTCAATGATTTAAAATGAATCTGGAACGAATTTAAAGTCAATCAGAAAACTTTCTGATTTTTGATACGTTCCGGAGCCGACTCTTGAGTTTCAGAGTCGACTCCCCTCAGAGTACAGAAATAACTGTCTGTCTCGAGTCGACCCACATAATTTCTCGAGTCGACCCCCGATTCTGTCGAGCCGACTCCATGACTGTGCGAGTCGACTCCGCTCAGACACCAGAGGTGTGTTTTTCTGAGCACTTCGCGAGTCGACCCCAACTTTTCATGAGTCGACCCCCGACTTTCAGGAGTCGACACTTTACTTTTGGTGAGTCGACCCTTTGACTTTCTGAACATTTCTATTTTTAGTATCACGACCTCGAGCCGACTCGGGAAAAGCATGAGTCGACTCCAGCAAATCTGGGCGAAATTTTTCCGAATGCCAACTCAGCGTCAACGGTAAGATTTCGATTAACGGCTATTTTTCTTTGTTTCTAACGGCTATATTTTTGCAGAATCTATAAATAGAGAAGCCGTTTTCAAATCAAAGAGATACAAAAAGAGAGATATTCATTTCAAGAGAAAAGAAAAGAAAAATCGGAAAAATAGAGCTTCATTTGAAAAAATCCGTGATTCAAAATAGAGTGAAAGAAAGAGTGTGAAATCCAAGGAAGCTCCTTCTGTGTTCAAGCTCAACAATCCAAGGAAGCTTCAGAAGAAAATCCAAGAGCTATTCAAGAGCATTTCAAGCGATTTTCAACACTCAAAAGAGGAAAAGCTCAAATCAACTCCAAAGTTCATTCCGTGAAGAATCCAAGCTGAGGCCAGATTCTACACTTCAAAAGAGTTGAGGAAAAGAGGAAAAGAAGAAAAGCTCAAAGCCAACCATCTGCAAATCAGGCTTTTCTAAACTTTATTCTTACATTTATTAATCTGCTCATTGAGGAGCTTTGTAACTGAAAAACCATACTATTATTCTTTGTGTCTAGTTCAATCTGGGGGATTGAACTAGTTGAGGTAGTCTTACCTCGGTACAAGCTTGGCAAAGCTTGGGTTAGGGTTTTTGTGCTGGTGAGCCCTTGAAAACCAGCTGGGTTCGTTGTGCGCCCGGGAAAACAATAAGTTTGAGTTGTGAGCTTGTAAAACAACTCTGCTGTAATCTAGGTGATTATAGTGTGGACCCAAGTGAATCTTGGGAGTGGACGTAGGTGTTGGATACACCGAACCACTATAAACTCTTTGTGTTTGCCGTGCTTTCATTGATTCTTCCTCTATCTCTGTTTTATTCACTGCACTTTGTATTTGCATTGCTATTGCCTTCATTCTTCTTAAGCGAAACATTTTTAAAAGGCTAATTTTTAAAGAACCCAATTCACCCCCCCCCCTCTTGGGTTGTCATCTGGGCCAACAATGATGACCCTGGCCATCATTGAAAGACCAGTGACCTGCCACCCCTCAATCCGCTGCCGAACCCTCCTCTCCAGCTCATAATAGTCGGAGCATCGGGGATGTCTTCCCGTTATAGGGATCCCCAAGTACATAAACCTGTCAGTCTGAGTAGTGATACCCGACAAGCTGACAATGGCTTCCCTGATGGACCTAGAGGTCTTCGGGCTGAAACATATAGAAGACTTGAGGAAATTCACCTTTTGTCCCGAAGCCTGACAGTAGTGCTGAATAATAGAATAGAATGAAGCCGCATTTCTAATAGTAGCCCGACCAAGGAGAATACAATCATCAGCAAAAAGAATATGGGAAACCGGAGGGCCCTGTACACCAACCCTAAAAAGAGTAATCTGCCCCTCAAGCTGAGCCTGGTAGAAAGCACGCGAGAGATCATCGGCAGCTAAGATAAATAGCAGAGGGGATAAAGGGCATCCTTGCCGAAGCCCAACAGCGGAGCGAAAGAACTCAGTCGGAGTCCCATTAATGATCAGGGAAAAACAAGGCCTCAGAATGCAACCAATTATCCACTCAATAAACAGCCCATCAAATCCAAACTCCTGAAGAGTGCGATGCAAGAAGGTCCAACTCAATCTATCATAAGCTCTCTCCATATTCAGCTTAACAGCCATAAGACAGCGACTAGCCGGAGCTCTGTGAAGGTCATGCATAAACTCCCGGGCAATAAGGACGTTATCCGATATAGATCTCCCTCTAATAAATGCCCCTTGCTCAGCAGAAATGATGCGAGGAATCACCGTACTGAGGTGGCGAGCTAAAAGGCGAGCACAGACCTTATACAGAGTAGTGCATAGACTTATGGGCCTAAAATGCTATGGAAGGATGCATCGGAGCGTTTAGGCACCAAAGTAATCAAGGTCTGATTCCATTCCTCAGGAATGTGTTTAGATTGGAACACAGTCTGAATAGCCTGGACCACCTCCTGACCAACATATCCCAGTAGTGACGGAAGAAAAAAGGAGGGAAGCCATCAGGCCCAGGGGCCTTATCCGGACCCAGCTCCCAAAGGGCCTCCTTAATTTCATCCACTGAAATAGATATGGCAAGCATAATATTATCCTGAGAAGACACCTTTCTCGAGTCCGGAACTTGAATAACCGGACCACCATCACCAGTGGACTCCGCCCATCTTGACTGGAAGAAGTGAAGAAGCAGCTCCCTGATAGACTGAACATCCTCCTGACTATTCCCCTCATCGTCAACTATCCTGCGAATCCTATTAGCCGCACGACGCTTTAGGGTGGCCTGATGGAAAAATCTAGTATTGTGATCCCCGTTGCGAATCCACTGAAACCTAGATCTCTGCCACCAGTAGACCTCCTGCTGCCGAAGGAGGGAGTGATGATGAGCAAGATTTTCCCGGAGAGAAGAGAGGTCCTAGTGAACCAGAAAGCCATCCAGATCTTCCTTAGACTGCAAATCCCTAATGTCGTTTTCAACATGTTCAACTTGTCTGGTCAGATCCTCCAGCTCCGTCCTATTCCATCTGGATAACCTGTATCTGGCCATCTTAAGACGGCGAGATAACCGATAGACAGCATTTCCCCTGACAGAAAGATGCCAAATCTGAGAAATAATAGTACAAGCAGCAGAGTGGGCAGACCAAAACTGCTCAAATCTAAACTGCTTACGCTGGTGCTGAGGAGCCTCCATGGAAATCAAAATAGGGCAGTGGTCCGAGGCAATTCGGGGGAGGTGAGAAACAGTAACAGCAGGGTGAATGTGAATCCACTGTTCAGTAGCTAAAGCCCTATCCAGCCTCTCCAAACACGAGCAGACCCCTGACGATTATTACACCAGGTAAATTGGGGTCCAGAATACCCCAAATCCAACAACCCGGAAGAATCAATGAAAATCTAAATTCATTAATATCAGTAGTTCCTGTAACCCGTCTACCCCCTCGTTTTTCATTGGCCTCAGTGATACAGTTGAAATCCCCTGCAATAACAGAAGGAAGACCTTGAGCAAGCAGGGATTGCAATTCAGACCAGAGAACCCTTCTTTCTCGATAGTCCGTACTGGCGTAGACAGCCGATAGGAGCCAGGGATTAGAGGTTTCTTCAGAAACAATAAGACCAATCTGCTGCTTACACTGATGAAAAGCATGGATTCAAAGATCAGAACCCCGCCATATAGCCAGCATACCTCCCAACAAACCATCAGCGTCCACCGCATACGAGGACCACGAACGAGCAATCTGCCTACGAAACCGGGCCAGACTATCACCCGATAATATAGTTTCCAAAAGGATACATATATCAAAATGATATAACTGTAATAATCTACCAAAAGAGGAGTGAAATGAAGGCTTTCGAGCTCCTCTCACATTCCAAATTAAAATCTTCATTTACAAACTGGGGGAGGCTCGGACCCCTCCCTGGTCCTCTAACATAATACAATCAGTTGAAACCCCTTTCCTCATGATGCCTTCCTCAGGCATCTGTAATGAACAAACTTGCAAGCCTTCCGATTGAACCCCAGATTTATCAATCTGGAGAATCTGCTCCGAGGCCACTAAATCAGAATCCAAGCCCATAGGATCAGCAGCATCAATCCTCACATAAACCCTAGCGCCCTTATCTGGGGTCGACATCGCCTTCTCCTTGCTGCCATCCTGGCTATAGGGGGGAAGATCGAGCCGATCATGAGACAAGATTTTGGCCCCCTCAAGTTTTGACAAAGGCGGCTTACCTTTCCCCTTCCTTTTCACTGGAGTAGATACATCCCTAGGAGGCAGAGAAACCTCCGGTCTGGGTCGCTTTAGAGGCCTAGGACAGCCATCCCTATTATCCAATTGACCAACTGTACCCGAATCCAAACCTAAATTGGCAAATGGGTTCTTGGAAACATCTGAAACATTCAGAAACTGCTCTCGGGTGCCAGCCTCCTTAGGTGGTAACAGGTCTTTCTTCAAAGCCTTAAAAACGGCACATGCTGGCTTCACCGGCACGCCCCCCGTGCCAGGAGACCCCAGTCCCGAACAAGACCCAGGGAGACTGGACTCAGCCGAAGGCGCGATCACCATCTTCGACGATGAGGAGGATCTCCGGCGAGCCACCTTCACCGGTGAAACCCAGCCGTCGGACGAAGCCTCCTTGCCCGATCGATTCCCGTTCAGATCCTTCAGAGCACCAGAAGCATTGCCAGGGACAGACGAAGAGGATGTGGGCAGAGCCTTCCCCCTCTCAGCCGCCTGAGAAGCAGAGCCGACCCGCCGTTGCCTGATAGCAGCAATCCACGGTCCGAAAGGAGAGAAGGAATCAGGGGAAGCTTCAGCTGACCTCGCCGTAACAGAGCACGCCCCTCCCAAATGCAACGATCCACAGCTCAGACAAATCCCTTGCATGTTTTCATATGCAAATTGCTGCCAAAATGGCAGATTAATTCCCTGAATCTGGGTACCCGATCGAAGAGGGAGACGAAGATCCACCCGGAGGCAAACCCTAGCATAAGCTCCCCTGTTCTTCGCCTTTGTAGCAGCATCAGCACACAAGAAATCTCCCGCCGGAGCCACAATCGCCTTAAGAAATTCCTCCTTCCAATACTCTAGAGGGAGGTTCGGCAATCTAATCCAAACCAACACCATCAGGACGGAATCCTCAGCCGGAGTAAACTCCGGCCGCCATGCCTCAGTCCCAATCACTTGGCCATTGACAACCCAGGGACGCTGGAGCACCAATCACACGCTTCAACCGACTCGAAGCAGAAAACATGGCATCGAAATGCCATACTAACAGGGATAATCTCACCTTTAACTCCAGAGCGCCGAAATTCCCTGATGAGGGTCTCAGCGGGAACCCACTTCTGGAAGGAGCGCGCAATCACGACCCTTTGCTTCCACTCAACCAGCTCAGCTTCAAGTTCAGCCTCCGGCACAGCCACCACCTCTGGATACATCACCTCCAACCTTGCTACCTCTGCCGGCGAGGGCGATGGGGTGACCCAGTAAAACCCGGAATCCACAGTCCATCTCCCAGGAACCCAGCCTCCCGCCTCCGCATCCGATGCCATAGGGGAAGATGAGGCGACCAGAGAAAGGTTCGGAGCAGCGGAGAGGAGAAGACGAAGAAGATCCCTGGGAGATCGGAAAGAAGACTCAGAAAACACGAATCTTAAAGCACGGGATTCGTAAGAACTAGAGAGCAGAACAGCACGGATTTAAAAGCAGGGTGGAGTTTTAATGCCTGCATCTTAATCTCTCTTTTCATTTTTATAGCTATATGCACGTTGAAGCCGATCTATTTTTTTATTTTTTTATCTTTAAATTTTATAATTCATAGAAATTCAAAAATAAAAAGAACAATTAGATTTAGACTTCGTTGCATGCCCAACTCTCTCTCTCTCTCTCTCTCTCCCTTTATCATTATATATATATATATATATATAATGATAAGGCAGAATGTTTTACCCCGTAAAGGCCTATCTAACATCGCATTTAATAATTTTTAGCCTAGTTTAGTTAAAGAAAAAAATAAGGATGAATAACATTTTATAAAGAAAACAATATTTAACTTTTCTAACCTCGCAAGAAGGTTTATTAAAATCAAATGTTCAAATTACCTTTCTATCTTTGTTTTATTTTCTTCCTTATTATATTATATTATACTATTTATAATATATACAATATCATAATATTAAATTATATCATATATTATAATATATAAACTAATATTATATTATATAATAGAAAATAAAATTATAGTATAACAATATAACACTATTATATAATGTATTGTTTTACTATATTATAAATAAAGTATTACTAATATCATATAATTTAATATTATTACATTATATTATAATAATATAATATTAATCTCCATGTAATGTTTATTTAGGGGTATTATAATTAAATTAGTATTTTTAATGTAAAATTACTCTTAACTTAATATAAAAAATATTTTAGAGTTATTTTTTATATAAATTTTTGATCAACGAACATGATAAAAATATAAGGTGGACAAAAGAGTGGGTAATTCAAGCATCTACCTGATTTGTTTTTAGTTTCTTTTCTAATCAACAAATACTTAATATTAGTGTAAAACCCATATTTAGTTTCATATTGGATGAAAAAGGAATGTGTTATGCGCTTATAACTTAAGTTCACTTGTTATGCATTAACTTCCACTTGAGTTTTTTTTTTTGGATAATATGATTTCGGTTTGCTACGAAGTTAATCGAGTTTGGAGCATTACAAATGTTAGAGCCATCTTGAGTGTGCAAAAGTTGATGGTTGGGCTTGAAGCGTTACAAATGTTAAAGCCAACCTCAGTCCATATTTAACATTTAGTCCCACATTAAAAATAGGGGAAATCTTTTCATAAAAATAGTTGAATTACAGTGATTAAAAAAAAAAGAATCTAAATGAAATAAATTGTAGCAATAGATTTCTATTTTATAAATATATTATTAGATAAAAAATGTAGACTTATTTTTTCGAATTCGTATTATTAAATTTGAATTTAAAGCAATAATATTTTTTTTTTATGTATTTCTCTCTGGATCCAAAATCCAAAGAGTCATAAGATAAATAAAGTAACTCATTTTTATTTTAAAATTTAATATATAAATCTCTTTTAGATGTCCTTGCGCCTGGATAACTTTACATTCGGCTGATTACAAGATCCTTGTGCAATTTATTTAAAAATCTATGCTATTATCATTTATTTTACTAATGCCCATGTGAGCCCATTATGAAGTTAGATGACGTAGTTTAAATTTAAAACAATGCAAAGTTTTATTTGAAACTTCAAAAATATTTTCTAAATAAAATGTAATAATAAATACAAAAATAAATTAAATATAATCATATTTAAATATTTAATAAAATCTAGTTATGTGAAAAAATTAATAGCATAAAAAATATGATAAGTAAATAATAAACAATGAAATGGTTTAGACTAGACAATCAAATTATTTTCTATTATTATATGTGTAAAATTAAATTAAATAACTCTTACATATTATTTAACTATGAAATCAAAGCATTAGCCAATGAAAGCACTATATACATAAAATTTTTTTGTAATAATCATAACCCTATCATAAATATTTTTTTTTATTTTTGATTTTTTTTAAATATTGATTAAAAAATCTATTTTTAATCAATATTATAAATCAATAATTTTTAAAAAATTTAAAAATAATTTAATGTTATATAAATTACTTATCATATTTTAATTTTTAAATTTTAAAAAAATAATAATTTTAAAAACTTAAATTATATATAGACCAATGTCCATGTATTACCCGGAACATACCTAGTTCAAACTTAAAGGAACCATGAGGCTTTTCGGCATATATATATATATATATATATATATATATAAAGTAAGAAAAAGTCTTTGTGCCATCCATTGGGCAGCGGCACGCATGGTAATATGAGTTCGCAGTCAATTTGCACACCGCGCTTTATGCATCGAAAGTTGATGTACAAAGACTATTTTTTCAGTATTTTAAAAATCAGACCAGACCAACCGATTGAATTGATCCAATCAAGAACCGATCATCAGTTCGGTCCAGTTTTATTATTAAAGTTAACTTTTATATGATCCAGTGAAAATCAAAAAAATTCATTGAACCGGCCGGGTTTCGAACCAATCCAACCCAATTTTTAGATTTTTTTAATTTTTTATTTGAATTGATATTATATTTTATTATTTTTATATTATTAAATTAAAAATTATTATAATATTTTTTGGTCTGACCAAACCGATTTATTCGATCAAACCAGTTGACCCATGACCCAAATATTAAGTCAGTTTGTTGTTCGATCCGATTTTCAAAATATTGTTTCTAAGTATTTTTACTTTATCTTTTTTTGTGAAGATGGAAAATAATCCACTTCAAAGCAAATCTATCACATTCACAAACATGGGCATCGTTGACATGATTCAACGATCCCTTTCGTCGCCTCTAGGGCTATAATTGAGCTGAGTCACTCACGAGCTACTCGAGACTTGGCTCGATAAAAGCTCGTTTATGTTCGATTCGTTATGTAAACAAGTCGAGCTTGAGGTTCATTTTAGAGCTTGTTTAAGAAACGAGCCGAGCTTAAGCACACAGATGCACAGGAGCAGATTCGATTAGAAGCTCATGAGACAGCTCGATTAGGAGCTCGCAAGTTGGCTCGATTAGGAGCTCGTGAACAAAATTTTCTTTCATCTTCTTTACCTCGATTATTTTTATATCTTGTTGGACTAATATTTTTATGAATAATTTTAGAAACTTTTTTATTTAATTTTTGGTAAAAAATAATTAAGATCAAAATTTTTTTTCTTAAGCTGAGCTTTAAACGAGGTTTTTTTTTTCGAGTCGAGCTTGAAACGAGCTTAATTCAAGTCGAGTTTGAAACGAGCTCAATTCAAGCTCAAGCTTAAAATAAGCTTTTTTTTTTTTTTTAGTTGAGCTTATCAAACTTTCTAATCATATCAAATGAGTAAGCTCAAACTTTTTATAATTGAGTTCAATCTGAATTAAGTAAATTTTTTTAAATTTAAACAAGCTCCAGCTAAGTATTTCTTGATTAGCCGAGCTTGAGCACCGCTCATTTACAGCCCCCGCTCGACCCAATCTTCTCTCGAGTATTTCTTAACTCGCCTCCTTCGTGGCCCACGCCCAGTAGGTTCTGGAGAAGACCAAATTTTAATCGGGCCTCTGGAAGCGCCCAGAACTCCACGAGCTCCAGAACCGTCCACACTTCTCCGGGCGACGACTATTCAAGACGCCACCGGGTTTTCCATCCATAAATACCCCAGGCGCCGCGCCCTCTGTATTCCAAGCAAAGCATTTCGAACGACCGGTTTCTCTACCGCGCATTATATGATAACTCCTCTCTCTCTTCAGCAGCCCGAACAACTTAACAGTACTGAACAACATGTCCCTCATTTCCCGTTTCTTTGGCCGGCCGGGCGACATCTTTCTCATCAGCGCGTCTGTTTATATTTTGGCAGTGGTGAGCGTGTTGAGGAAAACGTGAGCAATGGTTTCCTTTGTTTGCTCGTGTACAGCTATTATAGCTATTTGGCAATGCTAGATTTCCGTGAACCTTTTGACTGAGTTTTTTTGGCCCGTTCCTCCTCGAGATTTTGCAATTTGTAGGCTACCATCTTGTTGAATTATGGTTGTTTTGGTATCGAATGATGAGAAAAACTATGTTATTCTCGTCCTCTCTCTTTGTTGTTTTACCCCTTTGGATGCAAGTTTTAGGCGAAAAGTCGCATGCGTTGTTCTTTGATGCAACAAATGCGCATTGATCACACTGATTGATCGTTCGTATATATCGGTGCACATGTGATGATCCAATAGCTTTGTTGCATGTGATGCATGCTAGTATGCATGAACAATTAATCCGCGCTTGTTGTATCAAAGGACAGCATGTCTTTTTCATTGAATATTTGCAAACACAAAGGTGGTAAATATGATCCCATGATCCCTTTGTATCGCAATTGCTTCGTAAGTTAAATGGGAAAGAGTAAGATGTCACAGAGGCACATGATACTTGAAATTGGGTGAAATGCCTGCACTACTCGCTTTGAAGAATGACGAACCGTAGAGGGGATGTATTAATTGTTGAGCCATCGATCAAAATTATAATTAAGTATTGATTCCTAATGCTAAGATTTGATGATGCGTTCAATTTGTTTGCTTGACCATCTTTTCACCTAAATTCTCAAAAATAATTATCAACAAATCAAATTAAGGCCAGGATGGATGGCATTCAAAACAAGATATGGGTCATATCAAAAGCTTGAAGAGATGGTCTAACCAACATATCAAGCATATTTATATCGATCATAAATCAAATCCTGCAACTATTTGTAACAAGTTTTTTTGCTGTCTACTTTGATGGTAAGACAATGAAGAGGCACCTATCTTCTGCAAGTCATAAAGAACTTAAATCTACATTTGTAAAATTTGGTGTCAGTAAACAGTCTAGTATCATAGCATGTATTAGTTTGAAAGATGACTTTATTTTGGTCACTATAGAATAAGTTTGAAAATCAAATAATATAATTATGTCCAATACCAAGATAGTCTTGAATTATCTCAAATAGAGCACGGAAGAAGAAGTTATAGCTATTTTATCAAGAACATATCATAATAATGTGCTACTAATAAAGTCTAAGATTATCACTAAAATATTTTTCCATGAATTAGTAATTTAAGAACAATTTTTTAATAAAATTTTGTACTAGTTTCTTTTGTTTTGAGTTTTAATGGTGCATGAGTTGAGTTCCCAGGGACACCAACTTCCCTACATCCATTCAATATAATGTCCGTTTAGCCTATAAATACCTCCTACTATATATTTAAACTCATATTAATAAAAAGTTGGTTTTCTTAAGTTTTTGACAATTCATGTAGGCCTCTCTTCACCAAGGCACAATATAGAAAGATGCGCACAGGTCATATTCGACCACATGGTATGGATTTTTTATCAAGTTGCCAGCCCTTTCGTACAATGGCATTAAAAAGATGATCCATCCGAAGGAAACAAGATACATCAGCCTCGTGGATTATATCCAACGACGATTAGCAAGTCCATCTTCCATGCTCTCGAGCTGCAAGCACTCATGTCATCAGTACTTAATCTACGCACCATCACACAAAATTAGACGGCACGATGAAGTATAGACTACAGAAGAAGAATGGAGAAACCGGTTTTATTTCACGCTAGAGAAGTAGAAATCACATAACACCACTTCAAACCCAAAGAAGAGACCAAGTAATACCGACACTCAACACCTGACAGCACGGCAACAAACAGTGACGACCATACAAGCCGAAGATTTTGATGGCCTGCTTTATTTCTCTTCCGTCTAAATCACATACCTCAATCGGACTCGACGTTCTGACCTCTTTTGTCTGGGCTCAGCTTGATATCTCGATAGATTTCACCTCATGCTCATTGACTTCCTCTTTGGGCACGGTCACCGTCAGCACCCCGTCCTCCATGGTGGCCTTCACCTGGTCCACCTTGGCGTTCTCCGGCAGCCGGAACCGGCGGAGGAACTTGCCGCTGCTCCTCTCGACGCGGTGCCACTTGTCGTTCTTCTCTTCTTTCTCCTTGCTGCGCTCGCCGCTGATCTGGAGCACCCTGCCCTCCTCCACCTCCACCTTGACCTCCTCCTTCTTCACTCCAGGGAGGTCGGCCTTGAAGACGTGGGCCTCCGGAGTCTCCTTCCAGTCGATGCGGGTGTTGGCAAAGGCGGAGGTCTCGCTCATGAAATTGGGGAGTGATTCAGAGAGAGAACGGAGAGTTAAGTACGGGCACCCGTGGAAGGGATCCCAGACGTCGAGGGAGAAGCGGTCGAAGATGTTGCTGCGTTGGCCGTTGAAGCTTGGAACGAGATCCATAGCGCGTGGTGCTGCGTTCGGGGGCGGGATTGGACGTGAGTTTTGGAATTGGTTCTCGGCGATGGAAGAAGCTTGGATTTTTGGGGTATTTATCGAGCGGATAGGCAGGCTCTGGAGCCTCTGGGCCGGTGGAGATCGCTTTTGGTGGGGCCGGTAAGGACGGTTCTCGAGCATGGGACAGCTGGAGGGAGCGGCGAATCCTTGCGAGCACTCCAGAAGTCTCGCCAAGGCTAGAGAGCTCTTGCATAGTTGTTTATAAACAAGGAAACGATGCTAATAAAATTGGGATTATAGAGATGATCCAACTTCCAATCCGATTCTAGAATTTTACTTTCTTTGATCTGAATTGAAATAACTTCAAAATTTTTGGGCCGAATCGACTCGGGTGATGGAGACCCATAATGATCAAAAAGTACGTATTGAGGGATAAAATCGTCGCTGCATTAATAATCGTACAAGGGGTTAGGATCAACCCTGATTCTCACTTGCTATGCAATACCCACTAGAGATGAATTAGCCTCAGTGAATCGGGGCGCCTTAGCCCCCCAGCAAGCCAAGGACTTCCAAGGCGCGGGTCACATCTCTCGGCCTCAGCCGAGCTATCATATCTCTCGGCCTCAGTCGAGCTATCCCCATCTCTGGGCCTCAGCCGAGCTATCCCTGTCTCTCGGCCTCATCCGAGCTACCCCTATCTCTCGGCCTCAGCCGAACTATTCCTATCTCTCGGCCCCAGCCGAGCCATTCCTATCCTTATGCCACGGCCAGACTCAGGCACTCAAGACCTCTGTGGAATCCGGTGCGGGAGAGTTCAAACAAAAATCATACCCAAGAGTGGCCTAGAGCCCTGGAGCCTACACCGTCTCTGAATCCCAAGACATCAACCAGCTCTCCCAGCCGTCGATCCTCTAACTAACGAGATGGATTCTAACGGCCCCACAACGGCCTGATTCTGTCTAACTTTCAACCTCAGACCTTCCAAGGAATCAGGTGACAGTCTATAAATAGAACCATTTGGCCTCAGGTACGCAACTTGCTTACGCCACTCTCCTTCTACCTCTCTCTCCCTTCCCACCTTCGCTCTGGAGCTCCGAGAGGCCCCCCTGGAGAGACTCTCCCGGAGAGATCCCTCCTCATTTTCTGGTTGATCGCCGATTCCCCACTGACTTGAGCGTCGGAGGGAGGGCCACCCCCAATGCCTCTCGCGTGAGGCTTGTTTTGCAGGTCCGCCGGAGGATCGACCGCGCCCGAGTCGGAGGACGGATCCCGGCGGCAACAGATTGGCGCTAGAGGAAGGGCCTCAAGTCCCATTAAAACTTGAAGAAGGAGACAAGGATCTTGATCCGGAGAGAACCTCTCTGATGGCCAACCGGAAGAGAGGCAACCTCTGATGCCCGATCAGGTCGCCTCCCAGAGGCCTGATCCGACTGGCGCCACAGCGCCACCCCACCTGTCGAGACTCCGTCGCCGCCTGCCATTCCGGTGACCCAGGACCAGTTTGCTACGCTGGTCCAGCAAGTCCAGGCTCTCACCCACCTGGTCCAGGAGCGTTTGGCTCCCCTCCTGCTTCCGCACCCCAGAAGAACCTCGGCTCTCTCCTCCGATCCGCATGAATCAGCGGACCCCCCTCGTCGCCCAGGGGAGACAAACCGGTCCCGAACCGGTTACGATAGGATCTCCCAGATCTCGGCGAGCCCGCTCCCTTTCTCCGACGTCTCGCCATGATTCGACGCCGTCCTTTCTCCTCGCCCAGCTCCTCCTCTAGCCAGAGGAGATCCGTCAGATCCAGAATGCGTCAGGAGCTGGACGCCGCCAAGCAGGCCCATCCCTCAGCCCAAAGCAGAGCAGGGCATCCCTTTCTCTAAGGGGATCATGGAGGAAGTGATTCCCTCCCACGTCAAGCTGCCCGACCGTCGAGCCCTATCACGGCTCCACTGATCCGGACGACCATCTCAGCAGCTTCCGGTCAATAATGATGTTCCACGGAGCATCTGATGCGATCCTCTGCCGGGCCTTCCCATCCACCCTCAGAGGATCCGCCCGAACCTGGTTCAACGCCTTGAAACCAGGTTCCATTGATTCATTGATGAGCTGAGCCACCTTTTTATTGGCCAGTTCGTCAGCAGCCGCCGCCACCGACGGAGATCCGACTCCCTCTCCGAAGTCAAGCAAAGAGAGGGGGAGTCCTTGAGAATTATCTTGGCCGTTTCAACAAGGCCATGTTGGAGGTGGACCACCTTAATCATGAGGTGGCCATGTCCGCCCTAGCGGGGGGAGTTCAAAGGAGAGCGACTTCTATTTGGCAATGGAAGTCAGCTACCCCCCGTGTCTGTCTGATATGATGGCCCTTGCGGACAAATACGCTCGGGTCGAGGAGTCGCGGAGATGGCCCGCGCTGAGCAGACAAGAAAGAAGGAGCCCAAAGCTCCGACAGACACCGCCCGCCCGCCAGAGCCCACCTCGCCGCCAAAGAGTCCCCCCTCCCCGCGATTCACTCCGCTACACTGCCCGGGCGCAGATCCTCATGGAGATAGAGCCAGCTTCCCCGACCAGTGCCTCTCCGAGGGAACCCAACCCGGAGAGATCCCGCCAAGTACTGCCGCTACCATAGGGAGCATGGCCATGACACTGAAGAATGCTGGCAGCTGAAGAACGAGATCGAGAGACTGATTCGGCGGGGACGGTTGGACCAGTTCAGAAAGCACCCGAGCCAAGCAAGGAGGTGATCGCCAGCCTGAGCTCCCACAACCTCCTCCTCCAAATCCCTGGTTGGCCGCATCAACATGATTGAGACGGCGGATCGGAGCTGGGGGACGTGATGGGTGCCAAAGAAGGCGCGCACGGGCGAGCTCTCCTTTTCTGATGATGATCTTCTTGGGATACAGCTTCCCCATGATGACGCACTTGTTGTATCCCTAACTTGAACAATTATGATGTAGCCGAATCCTGGTTGATAGTGGAAGCTCGGTGAACGTTTTGTACCTCGATGTGTTTGCCAGGATGAAATTGCTCATGGAAAATCTTCGAGCCGTGGATTCCACCCTGATGGGATTCACCGGCGACGTCATCATCCCAGAAGGAATCGTCACCCTGACGGTCCGCGCAGGAACCTGGCCCTGTTGCCATTGTACAGCCGACTTCCTAGTGACCGACCTCAGGTCCCCATACAATGCCATATTCGGCAGGCCCGGCTTGATGTCCCTTAAGCGGTTGTCTCTATCCCGCATCTGTCATGAAGTTCCCCACCGAAGGAGTTGGAGTAGTTCGGGGAAACAAGCCATGGCTCGGCAATGTTTCGTCACGAGCCTTCAGTCCAGAATTCCCGAGGTTGACGGGCTAGACGCTCGTGAGGATTTCGCCGAGCAACGGGGAGAACCGGCGGAAGAGCTGGAAGAAGTACCGCTGGACGAAGCTCGGCCCGACCGAACCATAAGGATCGGGTCGCTACTGAAGGAGAGCCTCGTCGCGAGCTGATCAGATTCCTCCAAAGCAATGCGGACATCTTCGCCTGGACCGCCTCCGACATGCCAGGAATTAGCCCCGAGTCCTCGTCCATCGTCTCAATGTGGACGAGATGCACAGGCCCGTTAAGCAGAAGAAGAGAAGCTTCGCCCCAGAGCAAAAAGCCATTGAAGAGGAGGTCGACAAACTCATCAAAGCCAATTTTCCGAGAGGTAAACTATCCAGTTGGCTGTCAAATCGTCATGGTGAAGAAGTCGAATGGCAAATGGAGGATCTGCATCGACTTCACCGACCTCAACAAGGCATGCCCGAAGGACAGCTTCCCTCTCCCTCGGATCGACCAGCTTGTGGATGCCACCTCGGGCCACCAAATGCTGTCATTCATGGATGCCTATTCGGGCTACAATCAGATCCGGATGGCCCCCGAGGATGAAGAAAAGACCGCCTTCATAACCGACCGAGGTACCTACTGTTACCGAGTTATGCCTTTCGGTCTTAAAAATGCAGGAGCGACCTACCAAAGGCTGGTCAACAAGGTGTTCAAGGAGCAAATCGGCCGGAACATGGAGGTGTATGTGGATGATATGCTGGTCAAAAGCAAGGAAGCTGCGGCATGTTGAGGACCTCGCGGAGAGCTTTGCCACGCTGCGCAAATATGGAATGAAGCTCAACCCAACCAAGTGCGCCTTCGGCGTCAATTCTGGGAAGTTCCTCGGCTTCATGGTCTCCCAGCGGGCATTGAGGCTAACCCTCAGAAGATTCAAGCTCTCCAACAAATGGCGCCCCCAGCGTCTATTAAAGAGGTCCAGCGCCTAACCGGGAGGATAGCGGCCCTTAACCGCTTCGTGGCTCGGTCAGCCGAGAGATGCCTCCCCTTCTTCAAAACTCTCCGATCGGCCAAGAATTTCCAATGGACCCCTGAATGCCAGAAATCATTTCAAGATCTCAAGAATACCTCGGCTCTCCACTTCTTAGTAGTCCGTCCCGGGAGACTCTATTTCTGTACCTGGCCGTTTCCGAGGGCGCAGTTTGCTCGGTGCTGGTCAAGAAGAAAGCAAGATCCAAAAGCCGATCTACTATGTGAGTAGGCTGCTCCGCGACGCGGAGACGAGGTACACCAGGATTGAGAAGATAGTGTTGGCCTTGATCACCTCGGTCCGGAAGCTGCGGCCATATTTCCAAGCACATTCAGTGACGGTCCTGACCGATCAACCCATCAAGGCGGTGGTCCACCGTCCAGAAACATCGGGGAGGATGACCAAATGGGCCGTCGAACTAAGCGAGCATGACATACATTCAACCTCGCCCGGCCATCAAAGCCAAGTGCTGGCCGATTTCCTCCTCGAGTGTACCATCCCGGAAGACGGCTCTACCCCGGAATCCCGAAGGACCAAAACCTGAAGCTCGGTGGCTCCTTCACGTCGATGGGTCGTCCAACGCCCATCGCTCCGGTGCGGGTTTAGTTCTCACCAGCCCAGAGGGGATGATCTTCGAATATGGCGTCCGATTCTCCTTCCCGGCCTCCAACAACGAAGCCGAGTACGAGGCCCTGTTAGCTGGTCTCCGGATCCCCAACCTGAAGGTGGAAAAGCTTAACGCCTTCACCGACTCTCAGCTGGTGGCCGGCCATGTGCGAGGGAGTTTGAAGCCCGAGAACCCAACATGATTCGATATCTCCAAGAGGTGCGCGGCCTACTTTCCCACTTTCGAGTTTGAATTATTCAAATTCCTAGATCGGAAAACGCCCGTGCCGACCTACTCTCCCGATTGGCAACCGCGGAGACGATGGATGCGAACAAAATTCCATCTGGAGACCTGGAAAGCCGAGCATCATGGAAGCGACCGGGTGATGCAAATCGAGGCCGAACCATCCTGGTTCGACCCCATCCTCAGCTATCTTAAAGAAGGGTCGCTCCCATCCGACCGAAAGGAGGCCAGGAAATTGAAGCTGCAGGCGACCCACTATGTATTGATCGACACCAGCTTTACAAGCGGTCCTTCTCCATGCCGCTGCTCAATGCCTCCGCCCATCCGAGGCGACTATGCTCTACGGGAGGTACATGAAGGATTTGCGGCAACCATCTGGGGAGCCGGTCCCTATGCCACAAGGTGCTACGGCAAGGCTATTATTGGCCGACCATGCAGAAAGATGCGGACGATCTAGTCCGAGCCTGTGACGCCTGCCAGAGACATTCAAGCATCCAGAGGCTCCCCTCCGCCGAGTTTTCCCTATATCCTCCGCTTGGCCCTTTGCCAAAGTGGGGGATGGACATCCTCGGCCCATTCCCCTGCCACGGGACAGGAAATTCTTATTTGTCGCCATCGACTACTTCACCAAGTGGGTTGAAGCGGAAGCAGTTGCCCAAATCACCGAAGCCGGGCCAAGGACTTTGTGTGGAGGTCCATCATCTGCCGTTCGGCCTCCCCGCACACCATAATCACCGATAACGGTAAGCAGTTCGACAATTCCAAAGTTCCGCCATTCTGCGAGGAGCATGGAATCCGTCACCACCTTACTTCGGTCGGGCACAAGCCAACGGAGCGGCCGAAGTAACCAACAGGACTCTCCTTCAAGGGATCAAAGCTCGCCTTCTAGAGCCCAAGGCAGGTGGGCGGATGAGCTGCACCATGTCCTATGGGCCTACCGCACCACCCGAGAATCCCCACGGGCGAGACCCCATTCCGAATGGCCTTCGGCACGGAGGCCGTCATCCCTGTGGAGATAGGCCTCCCTTCTTTGCGGGTGGAGAGCTACTCAGAGAAGCCAGCGACGAGCACTCCGCACCAACCTCGACTGGTGGAGGAAGTCAGAGAGAAAGCCCGAATCAGAGAGGCTACCACAAAGAGTGGCTCGTACCATGCCTCCAGAGTCAAAGGAAAACCTTCCTTACCCGGCGACCTTGTCCTCCGGAAAGCTCTGTCTCCAACCGCTGGAGCAAGGAAAGCTGGCTCGAACTGGGAAGGCCCCTACCAAGTGGCGGAAGTCATCGGATCTGGCACCTACAAGCTCCAGGATCTGAGCGGAAATCTATTCCCCGGACGTGGAATTTAGACAATCTCCGTATATACCATCGGTAGGGTACACTTTCTATAGACTTGCCCCATTTGCAGCTTTAGCATCTTGTTTCTATTATCTGCGGCATGACTGCTACAATCGTTTTTCCGAAAAAGTCGTAATAGAAAACAGATGCTGCTTACGCATCCATTCTTGGCACAACCGAGCTATCTCCGTACCTCAGCTGGACCAAGTCTTGAGCTAAATCTCCATACCTCGGCTGGGCCGAGTCCTATTTCACAAAGACTTGGTATGGCTGAGTACCCCCAGTGCGGCTAGGGACCAAGTGATCTCCAAAACTTTGACCGAATTTGGGCAGCTTACAAGCCCCGGCCAGACCAAATGGTAAGAAAACTTCAACCGGATTCGGGGAGCTTACAAGCACTGGCTGGACCGAATGGTAAAGAAAACTTCAACCGAATTCGGACAGCTTACAAGCCCCGCCGGATCGAATGGCAAAGAAAACTTCGATCGGATTCGGGTAGCTTAAAAGCCCCGGTCAGACCGAATGGTAAAGAAAACTTCGATCGGATTCGGGTAGCTTACAAGCCCTGGCCAGACCGAATGGCAAAGAAAACTTTGACCGGATTCAGGCAGCTTACAAGCCTCGGCCGGACCAAATGGTAAAGAAAACTTCGACCGAATTTGGGCAGCTTACATGCCCCGGCCGGACCGAATGGCAAAGAAAACTTCGACCGGATTCGGGCAGCTTACAAGCCCAGGTCGGACCAAATGATAAAGAAAACTTTGACCGGATTTGGGTAGCTTACAAGCCCCGACCGGACCGAATGGCAAAGAAAACTTCAACCGGATTCGGGCAGCTTACAAGCTCTGGCCGGACCAAATGGTAAAGAAAACTTCGACAAAATTTGGGCAGCTTACAAGCCCTGACCGGACTAAATGGTAAAGAAAACTTCGACCGAATTTGGGTAGCTTACAAGCCCCGGCTGGACCGAATGGCAAAGAAAACTTCGACCAGATTCTGGCAGCTTACAAGCCCCGACCGGACCAAATGGTTAAGAAAACTTCGACCGGATTCGGGCAGCTTACAAGTACCGGCCAGACCAAATGGTAAAGAAAACTTTGACCGGATTCGGGTAGCTTACAAGCCTCGGCCAGGTCAAACGACATAGAAGCCTCGGCTAGAGCCGGTGTGCGTCTCTTATCAAAATCCTCGGCCAAACCGAGTGATATCTCCGTACCTTAGCATGGCCAAGTAAAACACCGAAAAGCTTCGACAACAACCGAGTGATATTCTTAAACCTCGGCAACAACCAAGCGATATTCTTAAACCTCGGCAACAATCGAGTGATATTCTGAACCCTCGACTACAATCGGGTGATGTATTATCTGAAACCTCGGTCAAGTCAAATGACGTACTCATAAAACGTTATCTGAAGCTCCGGCCTAGATGAGTAATCTCTCAAACACTCTGACGCAACTAAGACGTCCTATTATACTTTGGCAGAAGCAGGCAACCTTCTTCTGCTCAATAGTTAAGACACACGAGTTGTCTCTTTCCGAAGAAATACCTGCTTCACTCTACAAACGAGATCATGCTCACCATGTGGGTTCACAAGACCGCCCAAGTCTACCTCTAACCCAAGCAGGGATAAACGCTTTTCTCCACTAGGGACCGAATATCGGTCTTAGCAAAAACAAGGTAGCAATAACGCTGCCGGAATATGCTATGACACAAAAAGCGTGATATGGGTGTAGCAACTCTCAAACATAATCCCATCAAAAAAGAAGCAGATGCTAAAAGAAGAAAGAATAAAACTTTCTTCATCAATGAAAAAGAGTTACAACCTCCTAAGAGGCATTACAAGTGCATCGTGGCACAGAAAATAAAAACAAGTAAATAGCTCGACCGGACTGCTTCAGTTAGCTTTGGTTAATAATGATGTTTCGACATTTGACCCAAGAGATCAGAAAACCAATTAGCTTGCCCTGAACCACCAGTTAAGGCCAAGCTGGCTTCCCACGGGTTCTCTGGATGAGCAAAGAGATTCAAGAACAGAAGGAAGACCCGTGGATGCTGATGTTGAGGATGCGTCTCCCCCAAGTGGGATGCCAGGCTGCTGGAAACTGCCCGACTATGAAAAGCGGGGGACAAGCAGACCAGCACTGCTCTCAACTCCCTCTTCATAGGCAAAAGATCCCCCAGCTGAATGAGCTAAGGGAACCAGCCCGAGGGAGAAGGAAAAGTCCGTGCGTATTACGGGGGTACATGTGCACTTCCTACCCTGCGACCCCCGCAGGAAACCACAAAGGACATACAGGAAGCGCATATATGCATTATCCATGTGATCTCTGCGGATCTTCCGTGCGCTCTCCATATGATCTCCGAAATTCCCTCTTGAGGACGGTCTGCTCTTTAGCAACTTCTTCATCATCCCAGCTATCCGGGGGAAGTCGACTTGCAAAAGGAAAGCTCATTCTCTCCACCCTCAACCTAGGAGACACAGACATCATGAAAACTCTCACAACTCATGGAGAAGAAAGCCTTGGGAGATAGCCTAACAGCCCCCTCCTCCCATTTTATAGGAAAACGGACCGGGAGCAGCTATTAGAGCGGAAAGCCTCGAGATTCAAAATGCCCTGGCCACACTACCATGTGGCATCCTAGGATGAAAAGAGCGCTCCTCGAAGCATGCCAAACGCGTTACCCATGCCATGACGCACGCCAGAAGATTTTCCTCTGATCCCGAATCAAAAGCCTTAAGTGCAGGAAATCGACCGCCAGTCCTTGAGATACGGACATGCCTGGAAAATTGCTCAATGAAAACGACATGCTCCAATGACAAACGAGTGCTTATGTCACATGCTAAAAAGTGCAGGAAATCGACCGCCAGTCCTACTCGGCAAGGTCGGCCCCGGCCACCCTTGGTCGACCCAGATAAGCTTCGGCTCCTCCAAGAGAGTCGAGACTTTCCGGTTTCCTCCAAACCTGACCCAACACGGCCCTGTAGCTTGGGACGCTACCTCTCTGACCCGCGCCGCCTGACAACATCAGATCCAACTACCCGCTGGCCACGTTGCTGATGGGACTGGACCCAACTACCCAAAAGCCCTGCTGGCTGATGGGACGTAGCCCACCAACCGCCACTTTCTCCCTTTTCGATGAGACAGGACCCACCAACCAGCGCGGATTCATGCAACTCCCAAGAACTCCACGGACATTCCCTCCTCACCGAATCCCACGTGATCGTGCCAGGGTCAACCCCTATAAAAAGGTGAATCCACTCAGTAAACAGGTATGCGCGATAATCCCCAAAAAATCGCTATCTTGAGACCCAGAGAGAACTCTCTTCTCCTCTGGAGCACCTTTTCATCTAAAAAGAGCTCATTCGAGCTCCTCTTCGGTTGTGACCTCAATTGCTAACTTGGGCGTTGGAGGGTCCCACCGGAGAATCCTCTCCAGTCCTGGGACTTCTTTGCAGGTAACTTGGTGAAGAGGAGCCTGGAGAATCCATCCGTTCCGACGTGCAGGATCAGTGATTGGGCGTCATCAGATTGGTGCGCCAGGTAGGGGGTGTGCGTGGGTGTAAAACACAGCAAGTATCCCAGGGCTTCCCTGTGCTACATCGGGCCAAACCTTACTCCCCCCCCTCTCTTCTCTCTTCAGAACTATGGTGGTGACACGAGCTCAGGACGCTTCCATCAGCTGTCCAGCGGGGCTTCCCCCGCCAGTTAGGCAACAAGAGGCCTACCACCAAACGCAGCCGCCCAAACGGCGGAGCAATTGGCGACCCTCTCCCAACAAGTCCAAACGCTCACTACTATGGTCCATGGGCTCCAACAGTAGCAGTCCGTGGCCACCCAGCACCAAACCGCTCCCTTCGCCAGTCAGCAGTCGGCGAGGGGAGGTTCTCCAAGGCGAGAGACTGGTTGGCGAGAGGCCGGCCGGCGGGAGGCTGGTTAGCAGGAGGCCGGTCGGCACGAGGCCGGTCATCGCCCAGCTTCCCTGAGGAAATCCCTCGCGAGCCCTCTAAGTGGCCGCGGTCTCCTGATCATGGTCCCAGTAAAATCCCTTCGGGGCCACATCGTCAAGAGGAGCCAAGGCGGAAGCCCCGACTTCCGTCTCCCTCTCTGTCTTCTTCATCTCTTCTTCCTCCTCTGAGCCATCTCGGAGGGTCCCAACAATCAATCGATAGGCGGAGGAACGCCTGAAGGAGTACAACCGGCGGCTGGATGAGCTCACCAGAAAAATCAACCATCAGTCGAAGGAAGAGTTTGACACCCGTCCTCCTTACACCCGCCGGATATTAGAGGAGCCTGTCCCCTCCAGGTTTTGATTCCCCCAGGTGGATCCGTACGATGGTACGATAGATCCTCTCGACCATCTCGAGAGTTATAAAGTAATGATGCAGGTTCAAGGCGCTTCAGACGCCTTCTCTGCAAGGCCTTTCCCGCTACTCTGCGGAAGGCCGCTCGCGCGTGGCACTCGCGCTTGCCCCTCACAGCATCGACTCCTTCCGAGAGCTGAAGAAGGCTTTTTTGGTGCATTTCAATGCCTGTCGACGAATTCCAAGGGTGGCGGATAACCTCTTCTCTGTACGTCAGAAGGAGGGAGAGTCGCTGCGGGACTTCGTGTCCCGGTTCAAAGCCGCCACCCTCGAGGTCTACCATCTCGATGACGTGGTGGCGACGCTGGCATTGAAGCGAGGACTCCTCCCGTCTCGCTTCACCTTTTCCTTGGATAAGAAACCCTCGGGCTCTTATTTCGACATCTTCCTCCGGGCTCAAAAGTATATCCGTGCAGATGAAGCCGACTTTACCCATCAAGAATCTTCAAGGAGCTCCGGCCACAAGCCTGCTCGCCCTAAACCAAACGGACCTCCCTGACACCGGCGAGCTGACCCGCCTCGCCGACCCGACAACAAGCGTAGAAGCCCTGTCCCCAACGAGAGCAAGCTCATGCCTCTCCTTGCCCCTCAATCTCACATTTTGATGGAGATCGAGGGCGAGCCCTACCTCCAGCGCCCTCCTTCCATGAAGAAAGGTCTCCCCCCGCGACAAAAGCCGCTACTGTCGATTCCACCGGGACTATGGCCATGACACTGACATCTGCTATAGCTTGAAGCGGGCCATCGAGGAGCTCATTCAGCGGGGCTACCTCAGCAAATATGTGCAGAAGACGCAGCAGCCGCTACTGACCCTCATGGGGCCTCCGCCTGTTCAGGCTCCGGTCGACAATGCCCCCACGGAGTGGACGGTCGGAATGGTGTCTTGGGGGTCAACCTCCGCATCTAAGCGGCCGAGGGGAGAGGAGGCACCGAGTAATGTAATTTCGGGGGGATCTGCTGTCATAGATAATGTAAACAATGAAGGCGTCGTCGTCTCTATGACGATTGCCAAGCACCCTGTAAAGAGGATATTAGTTGATAGTGGCAGCTCAGCTGACATCCTTACCTACGACGCCATTATTCGGATGGGATTATCTTTGGACTCCCTTCAGCCTGTGGCGACCCTTTTGGTCAGTTTTATCGGAGACTCCGTAAGTGTTGAAGGCGAAATACCTTTGCTTGTGACAGCCGGAACGCCGCCATTCAAAGCACAGTGGTTATGAAATTCCTGGTTGTGAGGGTTCCCTTGGCGTATAACGCCATTCTAGGGCATCCAGGTTTGAACCTTTTGGACGCAGTTATTTCCATCCGGCATCTGTTAGTGCAATTCCCCACAGGCGGAGGAGTCGGGGAGATGCGCGGTGAGGTCAGCCCAGTCCTGCCCTGTTATCACGCAGCATCAAGTGCTCTGGAAGCTGAGCCAACCTTTGAGGCATCCGACCCCAGAGACTCTAACAAGGAGGAGAGCCAGCTGAACATCTTTTGACCTTCCCTCTTGGAGATGACCCAGCAAGAACCATCCGTGTTGGTGGACTCCTTCTTCCAGAGGACCGGGAGCATCTCTTAGCCTTTTTGCGGGCTAATTCGGACGTCTTCGCCTGGTCAGCGTTTGATATGCCCGGCATCCCTCCGGAAGTGATCACCCACAAGCTCAATATTGACCCGCGGCACCGTCCAATTCGCCAAAGAAGAGAAGCTTTGCTCTTGATCGACAAAAGGCTATTGACGAGGAAGTCAACAAGCTACTCAGTGCCGGCCACATCCGGGAGGCACACTACCCCAGTTGGTTGGCCAATGTGGTCATGGTGCATAAGGCAAATGGGAGCTGGAGGATTTGCATAGATTTCACCGACCTCAATAAGGCGTGTCCAAAAGACAGCTTTTCCCTGCCAAGAATTGATCAGCTGGTAGATTCCACCTCCGAGCACGAACTCCTCAGCTTCATGGATGCCTTCTCGGGATACAATCAGATAAGGATGGACCCCAGCGACGAAGAACACACCTCCTTCGTGACGGAAAAGGGCATTTATTGCTACAAAGTGATGCCTTTTGGCCTCAAAAACGGGGGCAACTTACCAAAGGTTGATGAATAGAGTGTTCCGGGACCAGCTAGGCCGGAACATGGAAGTCTACATAGACGACATGCTGACAAAGAGCACCCGCGCTTCTGATCATGTCTCCGATTTAGAGGAGACCTTCAACAACCTCCATCATTTCCAAGTTAAGCTGAACCCCAAGAAATGTGCTTTTGGGGTCACGGCAGGCAAGTTCCTGGGCTTCATAGTGACCCAGCGGGGGATCGAGGCGAACCCAGAGAAGATCAGCGCCATACTTGACATGAGGCCACCGTCCAGCAAGAAGGAAGTGCAGCGATTAACTGGGAGGATAGCGGCTCTAAGTCGTTTCCTCTCCAAATTGGCCGAGAGATGCTGGCCCTTCTTCAAAGCCTTGCGGAAGATGAATAGCTTCGAGTGGACTGACGATTGCCAGATGGCCTTCGATGGGTTGAAGGCATTTCTGTCCTCTCCTCCACTCCTATCCAAGCCAAGAGATGGAGAAAGTCTTTTTCTCTACCTAGCTGCTTCTTCGGAAGCCGTTAGTTCAGTTTTGGTGTGTCTCGACACTGATGGAACCAAAGGCCTGTCTACTATATGAGTAATGTCCTTCATGATGCAGAAGTCAGGTACTCCAAAGAGAAAAAGGTCATCCTCGCCCTGATAGTCTCTGCTCGGCATCTCTGCCCATATTTTCAAGCCCATCATATCGTCATGCTCACGGATCAACCCCTGCGAGCCATCCTGGCTCGTACGGATACCTCAGGATGACTTGCCAAGTGGGCCATCAAGCTGGGAGAATTTGACCTCTCTTTCCAGGCTCGACCGGCTCTGAAGTCTCAAGTTCTGGCCGACTTCCTAGTTGAATGCACCTGGGCAGAGGAGATGGCTGGAGAGGTTGCCAAGGAGCAGTGCGAGCCAGAGCCATGCGAAGATGGGAAACTTAGATCCTTCATGTGGATGGCGCATCAAAATCTCAAGGAAGTGGCGTCGGCCTCATTCTTGCCGGACCAGGCGGAGAGAGAACAGAATGTGCCCTGCGGTTTCTATTCGAAGCCACCAACAATCAAGCTGAGTACGAGGCCCTGTTGGCCGGGTTAAGACTAGCCCAAGAGTTCGGAATAAAGCGTCTCAGAGCTTTCATGGACTCGCAACTCGTCTCTGGGCAAATCAATGGGGAATACGAGGCGTGTGACCCCGCTATGACTCAATACTTGGGCAAGGTTCGGCTCCTGACCTCCTCGCTGGCTTACTTCAATATCAGTTACATTCCGCGAAGTGAAAATGCCAAGGCCGACATCCTCTCTCGTCTGGCCACCTCTATCGGCAGTATGGCAAGGGATGCTTACATTGAATATTTGGAAAGACCCAGTATAGAGGGTAGCGAGGAAATCCTTCCGCTCACCCAAGAGCCCACATGGATGAACGCCTACGTTCGTTATCTCACTGACGGCACACTCCTTGATGACCGCAATGAAGCTAGGTTGCTCAAATGGAAGGCCTCCAAATTCATCCTTCTCGATGGGCGTCTATACAGAAGGTCATTCTCCTATCCCCTGCTCAAGTGCGTGGGACCCGTCGACATCGACTACATCCTCAGAGAAATCCATGAGGGCATATGTGAAAACCATATGGGGGGCAGATCCTTAGCCCAAAAGGCCCTCCGTCATGGATATTTTTGGCTCACTATGAGGGATGATGCGGCTAAATTAGTTCAGAAATGCGACGGTTGCCAGTGCCATGCACACATCCAACATCAACCGTCTACCCCGATGAACCCGCTCTCGGCTCCATGGCCCTTCGCCCAGTAGGGAATGGCCATTCTCGGGCCATTCCCACCAGCTTCTGGGCAACGGAAGTTCTTGTTAGTCGCCATTGATTAATTCACCAAATGGGTCGAGGTCGAAGCGTTAGCCAAGATCACTGAAGGCAAAGTCAAAGCTTTCTTTTGGAAGTCAATCATATGCCGCTTTGGCCTGCCTCACACCCTTGTTATGGACAACGGCCGCTAATTCAACAGCGAAGCATTCAAAGCCTTATGTGGTGAGCTAGGCATTCATCACCGATTCACTTCTGTTGGCCACCCCCAAACCAACAGGGAGGCGGAGGTTATGAACCGCACCATCCTTAGAGGACTCAGAACCAGGTTGGATGGGTCCAAAGGTCGTTGGGTGGAAGAGCTCCCCAGCATGATATGGGCCTATCATACGACCCCCAGAGCCCCGACGGGTGAGACTCCTTTCAGTCTCGCTTTCGGATCCGAGGCCGTCATTCCTGTCGAGATTGGACTACCCAGTCCATGCGTGGAGTCCTTCAGTGAAGAAAACAACTCCGTGCTGATTCGGGCTAATTTGGACTTCATCAACGAGGCGCATGATCGGGTAACACTACACATGGTGACTTTCCATCAGCGAGCGGCCAGGTACTACAATGCTCGAGTCTGCCTTAAGGTTTTCTGCCGCGGAGATTTGGTTTTGAGAAAAGCTGAGGTTTCAAAGCCTACTGAGGGGGGAAAATTATCCCCCAACTGGGAGGGCCCTTATCGCATTACCGAGGCACTCCACCGGGGCATACAAATTAGAACAGCTCGATAGACAACCCATTCCACGCACCTGGAATGCGGATAACCTTCGCCAATATTATCAATAATGTATTCCTCTAGGGCGTGAGCAATAAAGGGGGTCCCTTCTGACGTAATAGCCTACTCACCCTTGCCTCCAAAGACCAAATCTCTCAAAAGGAGCTCGCCGGCATCGCAGCTAATGGGACACCACTTGGCCCCGGCACGGCGGTGCCCCCGAGTCGGTTAAACCCTAGCAGCTCCGTACTCGATCGAGTCGCCCTTCAGGCGGCACACAAACCCCTGAAGCGGTTCAAAAGGAGCTCGCCGATATCGCGGCTAACGGGACACCACTCAGCCGCAGCACGGCGGTGCCCTCGAGTTGGTTAAGACCCTAGCAGCTCCGTACCTGGTCGAGTCGCCCTTCAGGCGGCACACAAACCCCTAAAGCGGTTCAAAAGGAGCTCGCCGGCATCGCAGCTAATGGGACACCACTCGGCCCCGGCACGGCGGTGCCCCCGAGTCGGTTAAGACCCTAGCAGCTCGTACCCGGTCGAGTCGCCCTTCAGGCGGCACACAAACCCTGAAGCGGTTCAAAAGGAGCTTGCCGGCATTGTGGCTAACAGGACACCACTCGACCCCGGCACGCGGTGCCCCCAAGTCGGTTAAGACCCTAGAAGCTCCGAACCGGTCGAGTTGCCCTTCAAGCGGCACAAAAACCCCTGAAGCGGTTCAAAAGGAGCTCCCCGGCATTGTGGCTAATGGGACACAACTTGGCCCCGGCACGACGATGCCCCCGAGTCGGTTAAGACCCTAGCAGCTCCGTACCGGTCGAGTTGCCCTTCAGGCGGCACACAAACCCCTGAAGCGGTTCAAAGGAGCTCGTTGGCATCGCGGCTAACGGGCCACCACTCGGCCCCGGCACAACGGTACCTCCCGAGTCGGTTAAGACCCTAGCAGCTCCATACCCAGTCGAGTCGCCCTTCAGGCGGCACACAAACCCCTGAAGCGGTTCAAAGGAGCTCGCCGACATCACGGCTAATGGGACACCACTCGGTCCCGGCACGGCAGTGCCCCCGAGTCGGTTAAGACCCTAGCAGCTCTGTACCCGGTCGAGTCGCCCTTCAGGCGGCACACAAACCCTTGAAGCGGTTCAAAAGGAGCTCACCGACATCACGGCTAACGGGACACCACTCGGCCCTGGCACGACGGTGCCCCTGAGTCGGTTAAGACCCTAGCAGCTCCGTACCCGGTCGAGTTGCCCTTCAGGCGGCACACAAACCCCTGAAGCGGTTCAAAAGGAGCTCGCCGGCATTGCCGCTAACGGGACACCACTCAGCCCCGGCACGGCGGTTCCCCTGAGTCGGTTAAGATCCTAGCAGCTCTGTACCCGGTCGAGTCGCCCTTCAGGCGGCACACAAACCGCTGAGTGGTTCAAAAGGAGCTTACCGGTATCATGGCTAACGAGACACCACTTGGCCCCGGCATGGCGGTGCCCCCGAGTCGGTTAAGACCCTAGCAGCTCCGTACCGGTCGAGTCGCCCTTCAGGCGGCACACAAACCCCTGAAGCAGTTCAAAAGAGCTCGCCGGGATCGCGGCTAATGGGACACCACTCGGCCCCGGCACGGCGGTGCCCCCGAGTCGGTTAAGACCCTAACAGCTCCATACCCGGTCGAGTCGCCCTTCAAGTGGCACACAAACCCCTAAAGCAGTTCAAAAGGAGCTCGCCGGTATCGCAGCAAACGAGACACCACTCGGCCCCGGCACGGCGGTGCCTCCAAGTCGGTTAAGGCCCTAGTAGCTCCGTACCCGGTCGAGCCACCCCTCAGGCAACACGCAAACCCCTCACGATGGAAGAATCAACCTTAACCGTCTCTGGTCAATCCAGAGACCTCCAAAGTTAGGCTTGGCGTCAAGCCGCCCAGAAATCTTTCCAAGCCTTTGGGGACTCATGCGTAAGCAAGCCTTCTTGCGAACAGCCTGCGATAGCACGAAACATCTTAAGTGACTGTTCATATGGCCGGCCTACATCCTAGAGACGCATTCGAATATTGGCTAAGTTCGGAGTCGTGGAACATCTTAAAAGATACTATATTCGGCTTCAACGTCGTCAGCATATATGGTTTGGCTACAAGGAGTAAGGCACAGTAATGCATTTTTCTCATAAGAAGGAAGACAGGATGGATCGAAACACAAAGAAGTTTGGGGAAAAAGTCTTTTTTTCATTGACTATTGAAGAAGGATACAAAATTGGGCCTGAGGCCGATTACATACAATAAAGTATATATATATATATATATATATATAGCCTAAGGCTCGCCGGGGCCGGGCTCCCCTTCGTCCTTTTTCTCCACAGGCTCCTCGTCAGAGTCCCCAGGCCGGATATCTTCGAGTTCAGCAATGTTGATCTTGAGGGCCACGGATACTCTGACTTTGCACATTTCGAAGCCCTGAACATAGGCATCGAGGCTGGCCTCAATGACTTCTTGCTTGAACTCCGGCGAGGCATTGTAGTTGGGGACGGCCTACCCCGCCTCGGCTTCGGCCCGCTGCGCCCTAGCCTCAGCCTCCCAGGCCTTGCTCTCGACCTCTGTGGCACGGGAGTTGGCCTCGTCAGCACAGGCCACCGCCCCGGCCTTCTCCAACTCACCTCCATCGCCGCCTTCTCTGCAGTGGCCGCTCTCTCTGCAGCCTCCGTCGCCGCCTTCTCCGCGGCGGCCGCTCTCTCCACTGCGATCCAAGTTTCCTCCTCAGCACGTTGGAGCCACTGAGTCAACTCTTCATTCTGCACCGCGGCGGCCCTCGATCTCTCTGAGGCCAGCTCCATCTTGGCCACGGCCGCGGAGGCCCGGCCGCTTTCGACTTCAACCCGGCTCTCCATCTCCCTCATGCGACCGGCCCAACTCTCCTCGCGGGCCGAGGTTTCCTGGCGTAGGCGAGCAAGGTTTTCAGCCTGCGCCATGCTCTCCTTCTTATACTTGTCGGCCTGCGCCAGGGCCTTGGAGATTGTGGTAGAAGAGTGGGCCAACGCCTCGCGAAGGCCCAACGCTCCAGTGACCAACTGTAGCAGACGAAACATGTCAGCTACGAGAAGAAGAAGAAATATGGGAAAATTACAAGCGCTCAAAATTTACCTGGACAACAGAAACCATTACCATGTCCAGGAGCACGGAGTGACTCATCCCCCCGTCTCCTCTTCGAGCTCGGCGGTTCGGACCCCTGACAGGAGGCGGAATGCCTGCGCTCCATCCGCCATTGAACTGATCGGGGGAACCAGCCTCGTCTACCCCACCTATGGGCCTTCGGCTTGGGGATGGGCCGGGCGCCTGGCCGGTTGACGGGACGAGCTCCCCAACTCCCCCCTTTGCTCCTTGGTCGCCTCCGCCCCGTTCCGGGCCTCTCTGGCGACCCGCTCCCCCTCACTGGCGGTTGGGGGAGCACTTTCTCTCTCCGGCTCGACAGCGACCGGAGGGCCAACAGCAACAGTAACCCGCCCCGTCTCGGGCACATCGGCAGCGGCGGGAGCTTCCTCCTCTCCATCCAAAACCACCACCATTGCCTCAGTGGTGGCCGAGATCTCCCCTTCTTCGATCTCGGCCCTCGCAGACTTCCGGGCCGCCCTTACAACCGGCTTCTTCTCAGCCGGCTCCCCCGTGGGTGTCAGGGCTGTGGGGGCTGCGGCCGGCCTCGCCGGCTCCCTTCCTTGGGGTTTCTTCGCCGGCCTAGACGAATCTCCAGTCGCCTGCTTCTTCTGCCTCAAAACGGCCTCAAAGTCGCTGGCAGAAACCCTCATTGCTGCACAAAAGAGTAACGAGCATCAGTAGCGGCATGCAATAAATCGAAGGACGGACAGAAAGATTCAGGCGCCAAGCTCACCGGTCGACGGGGCTAACTCGGCTTCTACCAGGTTCTCCTCGGACATGAGTTCCTTGTAATTGGGAATTTGACAGTTGGATAATAGGGTGAATAACTCCCTATCCCTATCCCCTATGGCGGAATCTTCGTTGGAGCTAATATCGGGCTCCCTCCAAGCGGCCCTAACCCCCTCGACATGGGCAAAGAGAAATCTAGGTTTTTACCCCCTAATTTTGGAAGGGAGACCTAATGGAAAGGCTCTACCTGGCCTGGCGGTAAATGCCCACTAGGCACCCTCACCTTGGCGGCGGAGCTTAGAGAAAGCTCGAACAGGGACAGCCCTGGGCGGACCCCCTCGAAGTGGCAGAGGATTACAAAGGCGCAAATGATCCGAATCGAGTTCGAAGTCAACTGTGCCAGCACTAACCTATATCTATCTAAGAAATTAAGGAAAAAAGGATGGAAAGGAAGGCGCAGCCCGCACAGGAAGAACTCTTCATACAGAGTGACCTGGCCCAGATGGTCGGAGGTCACCCTGTCCTCGGGCCCCGGCGCGGACAGGTCAATAAAGCCAGGGACATAGTATTTAGCTCTAAGGGCCTCTATATCCTTAGAGGTCATGGAGGAAGCCACCCCAGCTGGCCCCGATGGATCGGAACTCAACGCCGGAGGAAGCGCCGGACGACGAGAGGACAAGGGAACTGCCCTAATAGGAGGACCGGAGGTGATCGGGGGTCCTGCTGCGCCCGATTCACCACGGATGACTACACCGCCCACCGACGGAGGCATGCGACTTCTAGCTACAGGGGCCTGGTCCTCACTACTAGACTGGGAAGACTCTTCTATGGGTCTCTTGCCCTCCCTAATGGCACGGCGGTCCATAGGTAAAAAAAAGGGGATGAAACTAACCTGGGAGTTGGAAAGACTCAGGTCGCAGGAGAACTCAAAGAAGAAGAAAGTAGAAGAAGAAAGCAATGGCAGCGTAAAAGTTTCTACAGGCCTTGAGGGGTTTTTATAGCCCCCCGTCTCCAGCTAACGCCGCCCCAGATCCCGCCATCTGGCGCGCGCTCATTGCGTTGCAGGCTGCCAGTCGAAAGTCACGCCTGCGCCCGAGGCATGCCGCCTCGATCCGCTCCAGAAGATGTGATCCCCGACCAATCGCGAGCCATAGAAAACGGAGCGGTAATGATGCCTTCGCCTTTTTCCGTCACCCAATGGGCTCCTTCTCCGGAGCATCCGGCGCCAATGTCATCGCCACCTAACGCATGATTACGGAAGATCTTCGAAGCGACCCTGCCTCGAAGAAAAGCGCCAGCACATCAGCCCATTTAAAGCGCACTAAAGGAGGCAATCATTCTTTTTGAATTTTCACGCCCCTTTCGCCCAAAGGATTGCAGACGCGTGGCCCTTAGCGCTCAGGGGCGGGGGGGCATCTGATGTGGCTAATGCGGCCCCAAGGGTAGTTTCGGCAGAATCAAAGCATGGGTGCACCCCGGCGTCTCCAAGCCCACCGAGTCGGCCCCGACCTTTCCCGGTTAGCCCTTCTCGGCCCCGGCGTCTCCAGGTCCGCCGAGTCGGCCCCGACCTTTCCTGGTCAGCCCTTCTCGGCCCCGGTGTCTCCATGCCCACCGAGTCGGCCCCGACCTTTCCCTGTCGGCCCTTCTCGGCCCCGGCGTCTCCAGGTCTGCCGAGTCGGCCCCGACCTTTCCCTGTCGGCCCTTCTTGGCCCCGGCGTCTCCAGGACCGCCAAGTCGGCCCCGACCTTTCCTGGTCGGCCCTTCTCGGCCCCGGCGTCTCTAAGCCCACCGAGTCGGCCCCGACCTTTCCTGATCGGCCCTTCTCGGCCCCGGCGTCTCCAGGCCCGCTGAGTCGGCCCCGACCTTTCCCGGTCGGCCCTTCTCGACCCCGGCGTCTCCAAGACCACCGAGTCGGCCCCGACCTTTCCTGGTCGGCCCTTCTCGGCCCCGGCATCTCCAGGCCCGCCGAGTCGGCCCCGACCTTTCCCGGTCAGCCCTCCTCGGCCTCGGCATCTCCAGGCCCGCCGAGTCGGCCCCGACCTTTCCCAGTCGGCCCTTCTCGGCCCCAGCATCTCCAGGTCTACCGAGTCGGCCCTGACCTTTCCAGGTCGGCCCTTCTCGGCCCCGGCGTCTCCAGACCCACCGAGTCGGCCCCGACCTTTCCCGGTCGGCCCTTCTCGGCCCCGGTGTCTCCAGGTCCCGAGTCGGCCCCGACCTTTCCCGGTCGGCCCTTCTCGGCCCCGGCATCTCCAAGCCCGCCAAGTCGGCCCCGACCTTTCCCGGTCGGCCCTTCTTGGACCCTGGCGTCTCTAGGATTGTCGAATCAGCCCTGCCTCGGCTCGTCCTACTCAGCAAGGTCGGCCCCGGCCACCCTTGGCCGACCCAGATAAGCTTCGGCTCCTCCAAGAGAGTCGAGACTTCCCGGTTTCCTCCAAACCTGACCCAACATGGCCCTGGTAGCTCGGGACGCAACCTCTCTGACCCGCACCGCCTGACAATACCAGATCCAACTACCCGCTAGCCACGTTACTGATGGGACTGGACCCAACTACCCAACAGCCCTGCTGGCTATGGGACGTAGCCCACCAACCACCGCTTTCTCCCTTTTCGATGAGACAGGACCCACCAACCAGCGCGGATTCACGCAACTCCCAAGAACTCCGTGGACATTCCCTTCTCATGGAATCCCACGTGATCGCGCCAGGTCAACCCCTATAAAAATATGAATCCACTCAGTAAACAGGTATGCACGATAATCCCTGAAAAATTGTTATCTTGAGACCCAGAGAGAACTCTCTTCTCCTTTGGAGCACCTTTTCATCTAAAAAGAGCTAATTCGAGCTTCTCTTCGGCTGTGACCTCAATTGCTAACTTGGGCGTCGGAGGGTCCCACCGGAGAATCCTCTCCGGTCCTGGGACTTCTTTGCAGGTAACCTGGTGAAGAGGAGCCTGGAGAATCCATCTGTTCCTGACGTGCATGATCAGTGATTGGGAGTCATCAGGTATGTATATATCATTTTTTTGAATAATGTTAATGCAAAATAATCCTAGGTTTATCTAAAAAAATCTATCAACAAAATCATGTGAGTCCTTTTTTCTAATGCTTTATCTGGATTAGAAGTAACTGATATGCGGGCGGCCAATTCGGAAGACTAGTGCAGGAGGCGGATACACAGACTTTTCTCGCAGACAGAAGCACGTGGATATGGTTCCTTTCAGGAGAGCCCATCACAGGCCCATGGGCCAGGACCCAACGACGGAGGAGAGTCAGGAGACTTCTAGAATGGCACCGACGGTGGTGAGAGCGTTCCAGAGCCAGCGACATAAAGAGGTGTAAAGGAGACGAGCGCCGATTCTAGAGGCTTCAAGACCCATCATCCTGAATCCATAAATAACCACGACCGGCAACCGACCGTGGCACTGAGAGGAAGCAAATCCATCGAGAAAGTCTTTAAAATCTCTAGCTAGTTCCCCACCGCCAACGAGCCCAATCTAAGCTAGATGTCGATCGTCAGGCGCAGCAACGTCTTCGACCCTTTCTCCCTCGATGTGTGGGATCCCTTCCACGGCTTCCCCTTCGACGCCTTCCACTCCCTTGCCGAGTCCCGCCCCGCTTTCGTGAGCGAGACCTCCGCCTTAGCCAACACCCGCATCGACTGGAAGGAGACCCCCGAGGCTCATATCTTCAAAGCCGACCTCCCAGGAGCGAAGAAAGAGGAGGTGAAGGTGGAGGTGGAGGAGGGCCGCGTCCTCCAGATCAGCGGCGAGCGCAGCAGGGAGAAGGAGGACAAGAACGACAAGTGGCACCGCGTTGAGAGGAGCAGCGGCAAGTTCCTCCGCCGGTTCCGGCTGCCGGAGAATGCCAAGGTGGACCAGGTGAAGGCGTCCATGGAGAACGGGGTGCTCACCGTGACCGTGCCCAAGGAGAAGGTCAAGAAGCCCGAGATGAAATCCATTGAGATCTCTCGCTGAGTTCGTACAGGCGCCAAGAGTTGCAATGAGTTGATCCTTGGTGCTGGTGCAGTGTGTGCGAGGGGAGTAACGTATTACCATGTCGTTGTTCCAGTGTTTGTTTATAGGTGCGTGTTTCGCTTTGTCTTGAACGGTGTGTGTGTGAAACCGGAGGAGGTGTTTGCCTTTCTCCAATGAAATAAATATTACCTTTTCATATCAAGATATATTGTCTTCTTGCTTTCTTTAATTAATGGCTAAATCTTGTTGCACAGGGGTAATCTTCAACCTCCTCTATAAGATTATATTCGATTGGAAAGGAGTGTAATTCGGAGACAGTAATAGTCCCAAGACGTGAAATAAATAAATAAATAAATAAATAAATAAATTAAAAGAAATAAGAGATGTTGGGTCCCGCAAGGCCCATGGCCCACGAGAGAACCGGTGCGGAAGAAACTTTTGGAATAAAAAAATGAAAGCTGCTCTCCCTTATCGAGAAGGGGTCTTCATATGGAAGATCTTGTGGGACTGTCTACTTTTCTGCTCTCATTTGTCGAGAAGGGTCTTCATATAGAGGCCACGTGTCCGCTGTATGGGCAGTCCCACGTTGAGCGGGATTTGGACAAGGATGAGCTATGACTGCAGAGTAGATGTTACTGGTTCCTCGTGTTCCTCTTTCTTTGATGCTATCTGGAGGACCACTAAACAACGCAGTGCCCTTTGGATTATTACTATCTATCAGATATGGCTGATGCAGGATCGGCATATTTTTTTTATGGGACTACTTCCCCTTACAGATTAGAACGGAAGGTCAGATCTTTGGTTGCTGAAAGTGCACTTCTCCTCACTGGGTCTGTTCTTACTACTCCTCACTGGGTCTGTTCTTACTACTCTGGCCACTGAGGCTCCCCTGCTGTTTCGACAATGAACCGTCGGACGGTTTATATTTCTTGGGAGCCTCCCCCTCAAGGGTATGTTAAGATCAACTTTGATGGAAGTGTTCAAGGTAGACTTGTTGGGTCTGCGTTTATTATCCGTGAGACTGATGGAGCCTTGCTGGCGGCAGGTGGTATTGGCTCCCTTGATTCTTCTGTTCCCATGGCCGAGCTTTATGCAGCATGGGCTTGTATTTCTCATGCTGTTAGGCAGCTTCTTGGGCCATACCTGTTTATTGAGGGGGATTCTCTCTCTGTTATTTGGTGGCTTCGCTCCGGATTTAGCGATCATGTCCCCAGTAACCCTATTCTCATAGATATTCATGCTGCTCTTCGGGGTGTTCACAGTGTCCACTCCATCACATCTATCGAGAAGCTAATTCTATGGTAAATTGGGCTGCGGCGGCTATGGCCCATCATGAAGGGTTTTGGATTTGGAAGCAGGGTGATCACTGTCCTCTTGCTTTTAAGTAGATTTTGTATTCTGATATCTCTGGGTTGTCTCGTATAGTGTAATCGCTCGTCTGTACCAAAAAAGAAAAAAAATGAAAGCTGCGAGTATTCGGGAACCATCGACGTTTATCCCGATAAAAAGAGAAGGAAGAGGAGGCCACGTTCCTGAGACTTCAAGACCCATCATCCTGAATCTATAAATAAGCATGCCTGGATTTTGATCGGGACACCGAGAAGCAATAGTTCGTTTGAGAAAGCTTTCAAAATCTCTAGCTAATTTTCCACTGCCAGCGAGCAAAATCCAAACAAAATGTCGATCGTTAGGCGTAGCAACATCTCCGACCCTTTCTCCCTCGATCTCTGGGATCCCTTCCAGGGCTTCCCCTTCGACACCTTCCGCTCCCTTGCCGAGTCCCGCCCGCTTTCGTGAGCGAGCGAGACCTCCGCCTTCGCCAACACCCGCATCGACTGGAAGGAGACTGTGATATTCCTTTCAATAGTCTCACATCAGAAAATTGAAGTTGATTGAGTGGTTTATACGTGGTAAAGTAAGAAGGACAAAGCACCAATTGGATCTCTTTTAGGCTGTGATGGCCTAAGTTGGTGTGAACCTTATCCATCTTGCTTTCTTGTAACGACCCACAATATGGTATCAGAACCATGCACCAGCTGAAAGTGGCAAAGTGCTACATCCATGGGGGATGTGAGCCATCTCTTGAACCTATGGGGTGCTACATCCATGGGGATGGAGCCTCTCTTAAACCTGTGGAGGTCACCTCTAGAATCCTGCCTGTCTGGTGGTTATGATCAATTACCTCTGGCAACGAGGATGTCGCCTTTGTAAGGAAGGTAGATTGTGATACCCCTCCTTAATAGTCTTAGTTGAGTGGTTTATATGTGGTAAAGTAAGAAGGATAAGGCACCAATTGGATCAATCCCTTTTGGGCTCGGGTCGTTACAGAGACCCCGGAGGCTCATGTCTTCAAAGCCGACCTCTCAGGAGTGAAGAAAAAGGAGGTAAAGGTGGAGGCGGAGGAGGGCCGCGTCCTTCATATCAGCGGCGAGCGCAGGGAGGAGGAGGAGAAGAGCGACAAGTGGCACCGCATCGAGAGGAGCAGCGGCAGCTTCCTCCGCCGATTCCGGCTGCCGAAGAACGCCAAGGTGGACCAGGTGAAGGCGTCCATGGAGGATGGGGTGCTCACCGTGACCGTACCCAAAGAAGAGGCCAAGAAGCCCGAGGTGAAATCCATTGAGATCTCTGGCTGAGTTCATATCAGTTACCCAGCAGATTACGATCCATTGCAAAAAGTTGGACCCTTGGTGCCAGTTGTTCCAGTGCTTGTGTCCATGCGCGTGTTTTGCTCTGTTTTGATCGTTGTGTGTCAATCTGGTGGAGATGTTGCCTTCCGCCAATGAAATAAATATAGCCTAACGTTGTGTGTCAATCTTGCGGAGATGTTTCCCTTTGTTCAGTGAAATAAATATAGTCTTTTCGAATTAAGTTGCATTTTTATCTCCTTATTTTCTTTAATTAATGACTAGATCTTGGTGCACCACGGCAGCCTTCAACAACGCAGATAATAAGTAATGGATTCGAAGTCTTGTTTTTGTACGCTATTGCCCGACATTAGCCAGGACGCCCCTCCGTTCTTAATCATCCATGATTCACTCTCATTCTGCGACTCTACTCAAGTAAAAACAAGCATGATAGGCGAGCTCTTTTTCAAATTATATGAAACATATGAATTTAAGAAATATTAATTTACTTGAAGGAGCGTTCGAATGATGAAAACATCGAACAAGTCCCGTTACAGCAGAGTAGAAGCGTGGAGGTCAGTCGAAATCATTATAATAAGTTGTCATTATTGATTTACCCTAAAGTTTCAATTATATTGATATTTTTAAATAATATTTTTTTCTGTGAAATCATTATTTTTCATTTGAACAGGAGCAACAAGGGTTAGCAACCATCATCGTAATCGTAACAGCTCTTATTTTCAACGTGTACTTTACTTTTGTAAAATGTTCCTCACGTAGTAACAATCGGATTAATAATGGTTTTTTTTACCTGTGTCACTATTTAAACATAAGAATATTTGTAACCATCAAAAATTTGAATTTAAAATTTATTTTATTTAGATAAAGAGTGAAAATGTCAAATGATGGCTGCAATATATCAAATGATAGCTACAATCGCTATAATATATTTATGATTATGGTAAAATAATAGCTAAATAATAATTATTGCCTTAATCTTTTATGTAATATAATTTAATGCAATGGAAAAGTTTATAAAACCGTCTTTCCCATCATCGTTTTCCAATGGGTCAGTGGATTTATTCAACGTAATTCCTAGAGCAGGGAAAACGAAAAGGCAATAAAAATTTTACACCAAATAAAAATTAAAATAATTAAAAAAAACTCTGCCACAAATTTTACTCGCTCAGAAATAGCAACTAATTGGATCAGTTCCCTTGCGTAAAATATATTAATTTTTTAAAATATAATTTAATTTTTTATTAAAAATATAATATATATATATTATATTTATATTACTATAATAAATAATAATATAATTATTATTAAAATAATATAAATAGAAAATATATTGATATAATATAATTTATCAAATTGGGATCAACACAGCTGTCTTTCTTGGGTCATCCACCTCATCTTTCATGATGTTTTTCAGAACAATGGGAAAGAAAAAGTAGAAAGCCATTTTAAATCCCACAAAGCCATAAGCAGCTTTTCTTCTACATCTCTTATTTTGCTCTTTAAAAAAAATTAAAATATCCAAAATACATTAAATGTAAATTGATATTTCTCACATGTGTTTTGTATCTCTTTTTTTATTTTTTAATTTTAGTTATTTGATAAAATATATTATCAATAGATATTTTAAATTATTCATGGATCTATAAATGAGGGTTGATTAGGTGATGATTGTTACTCTCACTTGTAGCATGTCATATATATCTTGAAACAGACCTATTACTATTATCTCTTATTTCTTCTTTCAATATACATTTGATATATTTTAAAATATAAAAAACTATCACTATTATTATGGTTGATAAGATAAATAAATATATAAATTTTTTTCTTAAAACTATATATTATTAAATTTAAATATTAAAAGTATTATTTTTAAATTAAAATAATAAGAATAAGATAAAGAAATATATGTATTAAATTAAGAAATAATTTAAGAATTAACTTATTAAAAAATCTAGTTTTTGAGATATGTTAGCCCAGATGGCAACCCAAGGGGGGGGGTGAATTGGGTTCTTAAAAATTTAATCTTTTAAAAACTATATGCTTTGAAATAAATGAGATTAAGTGCATGATAAATATTAAGCACAAAAAAGATAGAGTGAGAGAGAGTCAAAACATGGAAAACATAAGGATTTTATAGTGGTTCGGTGTATCCAATACCTACGTCCACTCCCAAGTATCACTTGGGTTCACACTATAATCTACTTGATTACAGCCGAGTTGTTTTACAAGCTCACAACTCAAAACTTATTGTTTCCCCCGGGTTTACAACGAACCCAGCTGGTTTTCCGAGCTCACCAGCACAAAACCTAATCACAAGCTATCCTTAGCTTGTACCGAGGTATACCACCTCCACTAATTCAATCCCTTGATTTGACTAGCCAACAAATATGAAAAATAGAGTTTACAATACAAGACAACTCCTTAAGTGATCAAATATGCAATTAAATAAATAAGGGTAAGAAAAGCCTGTTTGAAGTGAATTTGATTTAAGCTTTTCTTCTTTTTCCTCTTCTCCTTTGAAATGATGAATCAGGCCTCAGCTCAGATTCTTCACAAAGATTGCAGTTGAGAAGTTGGGAAAATCATGGCTTTTGCTTTCTTTTTCTTCACTTGGAAAATCCTCCGATTTTGAACTTGAATGCCTTGAATTTCTCTTTGGACTCTCTTGGATTGGTTGATGTAAGCTCCGAGTCTTTCCTTTTGATTTCTCTCTCAAGATTTTTGGATTTTTTACAAAATATTTCCTTTTCCTTTTTCTATTTTTCCTCTCTATTCATCTTCTTTCAAACGGATGATTTTTCCCCCTTTTTTTATAGATATCCTTAATCCAAGTTTTAGGTAGAAAATATAGCTGTGGGAGATGTTTAGATTTTTCTACACACAAAGAAAATAGCCATTAGATGTTAGGTGAAAAGAAATCTTACCGTTGAAGTACGTTCTGACAGATAAAAAATTAGTTAATGACAGGTTGGAGTTAGCTCCAACTTTTCAGGTGTCGGCTCCAAGTTGGGTATTCCAAAATAGTAAACAAAAAGTTGTTGGGGAGTCAGCTCCGTGAAAGGTAAGTGTCGGCTCATCGCTTTCGAGAGTCAGCTCCGGAAACTATAAGTGTCGGCTCCAGAAAAGTTCATAAAACACGCTCTCTGTTCTCAGGTTAGAGTCGGCTCCAGAAACTTAGGTGTCGGCTCCCGAAATCTCAGATGTCGGCTCCGAATTATATGTGTCAGTTCCAGAAATTGAAACAGAATGCACTTCTCTGTATCTCAGGTTGGAGTCGGCTCCGAAACCTTGAGTGTCGACTCTAGACCATGCCAAAATCCCAGAAACCTTCTGATACGCCTTGGGGTCGGCTCCTGACTATTTGGGTGTCGACTCCAGGCTCTGAACTTTGAAAATTTCTTTTAAAACATTGATTCAAAACATTTTTAATCCCTGAAACACTTGTTAAATCTATTAGAAACAAAATGAATATATTCATGTCTTTTATTAATCATCAAAATCAATAATTGGGTCAACAATCTTCCCCTTTTTGATGATTATAAAAACATTGAGTATATGCATGATTAAACAATAAGATTTTCAAATCAAATTTCTCAAATATTTATTCCTCACAGGTAAGCTCCCCCTGATTGAGGTAGCTCCCCCCATGATACTCAATTTAACATCTATTCTTTCCTTTTAACAATAAACTTTTAATGTTTGATACCAATTAAATAGTTATATCAATTTTAACATCTATTCATCCTTTCAATGCATATATGACAATTAATTAAGCTTAATTGTTCCAATGCATCTACAAATATAACTTTCAATGCATATACGACTATCAATAACTTCTCCCCCCTTTTTTGTAATCAACAAAAAGGTTACGAAGTTTTAAGTGAAATGACAAGATTGATAGATGCTTCAAAGATCAAATGACATTCATTAAGTATCAACTAAATTCATTACATCATAATGTCAAACATTACATCATATTGCAAAAAGAAACTTCATTACATCAAAACTTCATTACATTAGAACTTTTAATAAAAAGTAAATCAACATCATCAAAGAAACTTCATTACAATATAATCAAAAGTTAGTTCTAATGAGTCTTTGCAAATCTTCTAATATTCTTTCCATTCCTTCACTCTGAGTTCTTACAAATTCTTTTAGTCTTCTATCAACAAATGCACATACAGTCATAATTTTATCCTGAAGCTCAGCATTGCATTTGGAATAAGTCTCTGAGTCTCCACCAATATCTTTAAGTTCTTCAAAAATGTTCTTGAGATCATTCTTTAAAGCTTCAGCGGAGGCTCCAAGTGTAGACTCAATTTTGCCAATTCTTTCATCCAAAGAATAGAGGGTCTCTCTCAGGTTCATATATTGGCTATCTAGCTCAGATTTCATCTCTTCCTTGTGAGTAGCAAGAATACTTCTAAGTTGTTCTAACTGAGTATCGAAAAAACCAATAGATGACTGATCAAAAGTAGAAGGAACAGGTGGAGCTAGAGGTACATTCTGACTGGGCTCTGGTGAGCTGTGTCTCACAGATAGTCCTGCCTCAGAAGGTCCAGGCACATTAGTCTCAGCAACTCTGTCTCCAGTATGACATTTTCTCTTCCATTTACCATCCACTTTCACAAATCCCATCCTGTGCACAGTGGCTAAGCTGTAGTAGTCAGTGTACCTAAGGTTCTTCGATGGCTCAATCTCAGATAGGGCTGTAAACGAACCGAGCCGAGCCGAATAATGACAAGCTCAAGCTCGGTTCGTCAGTTTTTTAGTAGGCTCGAGCTCGGCTCAAATTTTGTTCGAGCTTTGATAATGAAGCTCGAGCTTGGTTCGAACTAAATTTATCAAGCTCGTGAGCGGCTCGAGCTCAATTCGTTAATTACTCGTTTAGCATGTTTGACAAGCTTTATTCGAGCTCGAGCTCATTAAGCCTGTAATCGAGCTCGTTAAGCATACTTTAGTTTCAAAAGTTAACCGGTAGAAACTAATGCATTCACTCAAAAGTATAACTAATGATACATAAATAACAACTAGTATATATGACAACAAAAAACACCATAACAACTTAGTCCATGAACTATAAGAAGCACACCATAATAAATCAGTACTAGAAATGGCAACAAGTCTATTATAAGATGAAAATGACAAGAGTTACAAGAGTCAAACACAATACAATTTTCCTCATAACAAATTAGTACAAGAAATGACAAGAAGTCCACTGCAAGATAAAAATTATAAAAGCTACAAAGGCCAAAGACAATACAGTCTTCCTCTTCACCTTCCTCAACTCTGCTCTCTCTTTTTCATGCCATGAAAACAAATTTTTAGGAAGCAAGTCAGTGCATAAACCATGATCTGCCCTGCAAAACCAAACACAACACACCAATTGAGCAACAATGAAGGCTTAATAATCAAGCATAAAATTCAGATTTCTAGAATAACCAATATTACCAATCCATGATAAGAACCAGAAGTACAACTCTTCAATCACAATTAAGTCAGCTGAATATACTGAATCTCTTCCTTTTCTTTTTACATGCACATAACAATATCACAACATTAAATACATGCAGGATAGCAAGAAAACTATGCATTCAAATGAACACAATTAAATGAGCAGCAAAGTTAATATACTCACTTTTGCTTTTCTTTTGATCCCATAATGAGCACGTAGCCAATCTTGTGCACAAAGTAAAATTTGGACTGTTTCTGTTCCCAAAGAGGCACGATATGGATCAATGACCCTACCACCAGCACTAAAAGCTGATTCGGAAGCCACTGTGGTTATTGGAATTGATCGCACATCACAAGCCATCTTTGACAAAATCCTAAACTTCAAATTGTTCATCTTCCACCATACCAATGCATCAAAATCACTATCATCTTGACAAAGAACAACTCCTTCCTCCAAGTACACATCTAATTCTGACTTCACTTGCTCAACTGTATCAACATTTTTAATATAGTTAGAAAATGGTGCCCTTACTTTTCCTTTTCCTTTTCCAAGAACATTACTTGTACAACTAGAACTTTCTTTTTGAGTTTCACCTTGAACATCTTTTTCAACAAGATTAGCTTTGTGATCCTCAACATACTCGTTGTGCAATATCCGTATTGTCTCACGAACTGTGGTGATGTGCTTGGCAGCCTCAACTATAGAGTAAATCTCTGGAAAACACCATTCAATCAATTTCATCTTGTTTCTTGGATCTAAAACTGCTGCTATAGAGATTAACAAGTTGCAGTCATCCCAATATTTATCAAATTTCACCTTCATCTTGTTAATCATGCCTACCATGTAAGCACCCTCACCCACATTTGCTTCATTTAACAACCTTTTTATGTTATAAAGTTCAGTGAGAAACAAGTTTGAAGTTGGATATTCACTACCTGAAATGAGGTGGGTAACTTCATTAAATTCTTCAAGAAATGAACAAACAACTTCAACCTTCTTCCAATCCTCCACACTTGGTAAAAAATTATAATTAGTATCCCTTTGTTGATACCTTGGAAAGACATCTTTAAACTCTAAGGAAGCTGATAACATCATGTATGTTGCATTCCACCTCGTACAACAATCCAACATAAGCTTCTTTGAAGATAGTTTCAGCTGCTTTGCAATTTCACTAAATGTATTAATCCGGCCCTCCGAAGCAGCTATATACTTCATGCTTTCACGCACATTGTAAATCACACCTTCAATCTCGGATACCCATCTTGCACTAATAAATTCAAGATGTGCGCGCAGCATCTTACATGAAATAATTTTCCATCAAGCGGAAGATTCCTTTTGTATGAGAGGTTTTTCTTTAATGTCCGAACAACCACATCATTGTATCCAGCATTATCAACTATTACTGACCATACTTTAGTTTCAATTTCCCACTCAATCAAACACTTGTTTAGCACATTAGAAATGACAACACCGGTATGGGGTGGAGGAACATCACAAAAATTCAGATTTCGCTTTTGTAAATGCCCACTGGAGTCCACATAATGACAAGTGACAACCATATACGAAATCTTTTAATCTGATTTCCATAAGTCTGTAGTCACACTGACCCTGTCCACATCCTTTAATGCTGCCATCACTTTTTTCTTCTCCATTTCATAACTGGTTACACAGTCTTTCTTTGTAGTAGCACGACTAATTCTCTGATAATATAGAGTAGCTGTCTTCATCAACAAATTGAATAACTCATATTCTGCAAACAGAAATGGCAGCTCATGAACAATAATCATATGGGAAAGGATTTCTCTGATCTTCGCATGATCATACTTAAAATTTTGCACAGCATTCACGGTTTTCGACTCTGCTAAAATTATGGTGACACTAATATTTTTCTGTCCTTTCTCATCTATTTTTTTCCTGATACATCCCTTGAGGTGCCTAAGAAAATGCGTTGTAGCACCGGTCTTGTTCTTTGTCAACCGATGTTTACAATGAATACACTCAGCCTTCACTGTCCCATCTGGAAGAGTAACCTCTTTAAAGTCAGTCCATGCTTTGGATGTACGCTTTCTTTTCTTTGAAGCATATGGATTACCCTCTTCTTCATCAATGGTGTCAGGTTGATTCACATCCTTGCTTTGATTTGCTTCAGCAGTATCGTTTGCACTTAGTTGAACTTCTCCCAAAATAGGACTTGTGGCAGAATCCTGAGTTGATATGTTTATTGCTGACATTTTGTTTTTCTCTTTTAGCTAACAAAACTTGAAGAAAAATGAAAACCATGTAAATACACAATAGTTTTCAGTATTTAGGTAAAACAACAACAATAGAAATCAAAACAATTAATCCAAATCCCACATCGTGGAATACAAGCATTCTGAAACCTTCAGGTTATATTTTCTGCCTTATTGAAAATGATAAAGTAAATTTGGGTCATGGGTCAACCGGTTCGACCGGATAAACCAGTTTGATCGAACCGATGACGTCATAATTAATTTTTAATTTAATAATATAAAAATAACAAAATATAAATATTAAACTATAAAAAAATCTGTTTGTTGTTGTCCATGAAGAGAGCTGAATGACAAAATAAACTCTCATGCCTAATTACAAAACAATGGACATCTAATGGTTGATGGACAGAGTGGTTGGAAAATATGACAATGGAAGGGGCATGGAATTTAATCAACTAAAAAAGAAATTCAGGTATGTTTTTAACAGCACCTAAATAATTTATACAATTATAGGTAAAGAAATATAGTTGCTGGCCACATAAACAATTTAGTCATAATGGTTGAAGTTATCAATTTCATTAGAAAATGCATTAAGATTTCATACAAGGGAGATGACTGTGATATTACTGATCATGATCATTGAGGGTAATGCATCATGATATGTGAATAAGTTGAGAGCAATATCTATAGACCAATATAATTTCATTAAATAATAATTAATGAAAGTAGAGAGAAGCAAACAAATAGAAAAAGAAACAAGGTCATTTATTATTTTAAAACTGTACTAGTTATTTTAAGTTAAGACTTCTCATTAAATATTAAAAAATAGATTTCTTTCCGTTTCCCTATTCCATCGCAATCTTTAACCAGAGAAACCACTACCAGAAGATTAAAAAAAAGAGTAAAAGAAACCAATAGACGAAGGCTTCTGACATGAGAAACAGAGACGAGAGAGCATAAAAAGAACAAGGAAGAAGACGAAGTACAAAGTTGGGCAAAAAAAAAAAAGTTAAAAGCAATCAAAAGACAGGAGAGGAAAAGGCATTGGGATAAAAAAATCAAAAAAAAAGGAGGAAGCATACCCGAGAGGAGAGGCAGAGGTAACGGCGAGGACGGGAACGAAGACTGTGAGGTAACGACGAGGATGGGAATGAAGGAAGACAAAGGGAGACTATTTAAAAACCGTAAAAAATCTAACTCTAACTTTATTTTTTAAACCTAGAAGTCTAAAAACCGGGGTTGAACCGGTTCTTCAAAACCCAGCCGGTTTAATGGTATTATTATTAAGTTAACAGTTATAATATATAACTGATTATTAAGTAACAGTTATAATGTATAACCGAGGCTTAAACAAACATGTTTGCGAGCCTCTATACGAACATGTTCGCGAGCTAACGAATCAAACTTTATTAAGCTCGAGCTCGGCTCGTTAATTTTTTTGAGCTTGAAATTGAGCTCGAGCTTGGCTCGTTTACCTTCATGAACGATTCCGAACGAGCTTTTTTCCGAACCGAGCCCGAATAGCTTGTGAGCGGCTTGGTTCGTTCACAGCCCTAATCTCAGAAATAGCTACTCCTTGACTTCTAAAGACCAAGGTTAGGATCATCCCATAAGGCAGTGAAGATCTCCTCTTGCCCCTGGCATCAGCCATATACCATATCATCATTCCAGCAAGATTTATTGGCTGACCCGTCAAGATACTATCTATGACTACAATGTCTCGCTCTAAGATATACTCAAAACGATCAGTCTTGGAAAATAGAATCCTACTACAGATGTTATGCAACAACCTAAGCTCAAGTGGCAATTGGTTTGCCCTAACCTCTTCAAATTCAGTTATTTCTCTTCCTAACATTCTTGATAAAGCAGCTGATCTCTCACTGTGAATGTTTGCAACAAATCCAGTGACAGGAATACTCAACAAATTTCCTAAAATTTGAAAAGTAAGATGAATTCTCTTTCCTCTTACTGAACTAACAATTCCACCATCTCCTCTAGATAAATTCAGGTAAAATTCTTTAACAAGAGCTGGATAAGTAGGAACATCCAAAGAACAAACTTTATCCCAATCGAGTTCTTTAATCTGTATACCAATGTCAAAACCCTTGGCTTCAAAGAAATCGAAATCTACTTTCCTACCCATGGTAATAACTCGCCCAGCAAGGGTATCTACCTATGGAGAGGAGGGGCCAGGATTATCTGAGGGAGTTGAAGAAGAATCATCACTGGGAGTAGGTTCACGGAGGGGACGCCTAGCCGTACGCTTCCTTGTAGCAACGGAGCATCAAAGACCGATCCCCTACGCTTAGGTTCCATAGAAATCTTAAGGAATGGTTGATTTGAAGAGTATTTAGCTTTAGGAAGTTGGAGAGGGTTTGGAGAAGATTTGGAGAGGGTTTGGAGAAGATAAAAATCAAGAAGGTGTCGACTCTGCCCTAATATAGTCAATTTGGGTCCACCAGGTGTCGACTCCCGCAAAGTCGATTGTCGACTCCAAGTCGAACACAGTTAGTGCCCGAACTGGAGTCGGCTCCACTTAAGCGGGTGTCGGCTCCAAGGTCAAAGACGAGAGCGACACAGAAGAGGTGTCGACTCCTCAAATTGAGGTGTCGACTCCACTGACAGTTTCAGAGAAAAATAAATGAGTTTCAAATAGCCGAAACTTATCAAAATAAGGCCAATAAATTTTTGAAAAAATCTTTGGAATGTGAGGAATCAAATTGCTCAAATGACTAGATAAATTGTCCTTAAAATTATGAAAGGAATCTCAAGAAATTGATGGAAATCTAGATAATCATTCCTTAGGGGTTTCAAAGTCATTCCAAAGGATCACAAATCCCTAATTCACCTCTAAGATAACAAAATCTCTCTTCACTCAAAGGTTTTGTAAATATGTCAGCTAATTGTTCTTCAGTACATAATCAAGACAAATTTCATTGTTAGCTACATGTTCTCTTATAAAATGATATCTAATTTCAATGTGTTTAGTTCTTGAATGTTGAATTGGATTCTTAGTTAAATTGATTGCACTTGTATTATCACATCTAATAGGAGTTTTATCAAGTGTTATACCATAATCTTCAAGTTGTCGCTTAATCCAAAGGATTTGAGCACAGCAACTTCCAGCTGCAACATATTCTGCTTCAGCAGTGATAATGCAACTGAATTTTGCTTTTTGCTAAACCAAGAGATTAAGTTACTTCCTAAGAATTGCATGCACCACTTGTACTTTTTCTATCTAGTTTACATCCAGCATAGTCAGAAGTCAGAATATGCAATTAAGTTTAGTGTTGAGTCTCTAGAATACCATAATCCTACATTTTTAGTTCCACTTAGATATCTTAAAATTCTTTTAACAGCAATTAAGTGAGATTCTTTAGGTTCTGATTGAAATCTAGCACATAGACAAACAGCAAACATATATATGGTCTACTTGCTGTTAAGTAAAGTAGAGATCCGATATACCTCTATAGTATTTTTGATCTACCTTCTTACCATCTTCATCTTTGTCTAATTTGCATGAAGGACTCATGGTGTTCCAAGGGGTTTGATTGATTCCATACCAAACTTTTTGAGAAGTTCCTTTGTGTACTTTGTTTGGTTGATGAAAATTCCCTCTTTACTTTGTTTGATTTGAGTCCTAGGAAGAAGTTGAGTTCTCCCATCATGCTCATTTTGAATTCACCCTGCATTAACTTAGCAAATTCTTGACATAAGAGATTTTTAGTAGCACCGAATACAATATCATCTACATATATTTGTACTACTAATAATCTTTGTCTTTCTTTTCAAAAATAAGGTTTTGTCTACATTTCCTCTAGTAAAATCATTTTCAATCAGAAATTTGCTTAACTATCATACCAAGCTCTAGGTGCTTGTTTTAAACCATATAGTGCTTTGTGCAATTTAAAAACGTGATTTGAAAATTCATGATCTTCAAAACCAGGTGGTTGTTCCACAAATACTTCCTCATTTATAAATCCATTTAAAAATGCACTTTTTAACATCCATTTGAAATAAATTTATGTTCATATGACATGCAAATGCAAGTAGTAATCTAATGGCTTCTAATCTAGCTACAGGTGCAAAAGTTTCATCAAAATCAATTCCTTCTTCTTGATTATATCCTTGCCATTTTCATCCAATTTATTTCTAAATACCCATTTAGATCCTATAACTGAATGACCTTTAGGTCTATCAACTAAGGACCATACATTATTCTAGTGAATTGATTTAATTCTTCTTGCATAGCTAACATCCAATTATTATCTTTTTCAGCTTCTTCAATAGTTTTAGGTTCAATTTGAGATACAAATGCAAGATGATTATTGATATTCTCATAGATGATCTAGTTCTTACTCCTTGAGATGGATCACCTATAATCAATTCCTTTGGATGACCATAGGCATATCTCCAATCTCTAGGAAGATCTACTTCATTATGATTAGTATCAATATCATCAATCCTAGGTGAATCATCATCTTTAGCTTCTTGTTCATGATCTAAAGATACATCTATATTTAATTTTTCAATATCTCTTTCTAGTATATTTGTATCTTCCTCATCATCAATTTTTCTAAATTTGATGCTAAAGACTCATCAAAAACTACATGAATGGATTCTTCTACAATTAAGTTTTCTTGTTAAATATTCTATATGCTTTACTAGTTGTTGAATATCCTAAGAATATCCTTCATCAGATTTTGCATCAAATTTTTTAAGATTATTTTTTCATTATTATGAATAAAACATTTACATCCAAATACATGAAAATAACCTATCTTTGGTTTTCTATTATTCATAATTCATAAGGTGTTTTCTTAAGGATTGACCTAATTAGGGCTCTATTAAGAATGTAACATGTCGTGTTTATAGCTTCCGCCCAGAAGTACTTTGGGAGTTAGCTTTCACATAGCATGGTACGGGCCATGTCTTCTAAAGTCCTATTTTTTCTTTCTACAACTCCATTTTGTTGTGGTGTCCTAGGTGCAGAAAATTATGATGAATGTCATTTCTGTGCAGAAATTTTCAAATAAGTGATTTTCAAATTCTGTTCCATGATCACTTCTAAGAGACACTATGGTGTTGTTTTTCTCATTAGTTACTTTCTTGAAAAATTTCAGAAATATTGAGAAAGTCTCATCCTTATGAGCCAGAAATAATACCCAAGTGTATCTAGAATAATCATCTACTATCACAAGACCATATTTCTTTCCTCCTAGACTAGTGGTTCTAGTAGGTCCAAAAAGGTCCATATGAAGTAGCTCTAATGGCCTAGAAGTGGAAACTACATTTTTTGATTTGAAAGAGCTTCTAGTTTGCTTGCCTAATTGACATGCATCACAATTCTATTATTTTCAAAATCTAGCTTTGGAAGATCTTTAACTAAATCCATTTTAATTAATTTTGAAATTAGGTGTGTGCTTGCATGACCTAATCTACGATGCCATAACCATCCAATCTCATTAGCATTAGCATTGTTAGCTACTAAGCAATGATTATTAGTAGACAAATTCTCTAAATCAATTAAGTATACATTGCCATTTCTATTACCAATAAATGCAATGCTATTGTCAATGGGATTAGAAACAGTGCAGATAGAAGCTTCAAATGAAACTTTGAAACCTTTATTACACAATTGGCTAATACTAATTAAATTATGCTTTAAGCCATCTACATAAAACATTTTCTATAAAAGTAAAGGGAGTTATCTGAATTTTACCAAATCCCATAATTTGGCCTTTACCATTGTCTCCAAATGTGACAACTCCTTCTCTTTTATCTTCAAGGGTGATGAATTACTCCTTGTCACCCGTCATGCCTTGAGCAGCCGCTATCAAGATACCACTTTGGTTTTGATCTTTTGGCCACAAGACACTCCTGCAAGGTAATCAAACTTTCTGTTTAGGTACCCAAGCTTTCTTGGGTCCTTCATGGTTAGTAGCAACAAAGATTGTTCCTTTCAGAACCCATATTTTCTTTCCTTTAATACTTAAATTCTTATTAAGTTTTCTAAAATTGCATTCATAGGCTTTATGTCCTTTCTTGTTACAGCAAATGACATGAAAAATCATTCTTATCCTGTTCTTTTCTAAAGAAGTTTTTAACATACTTTTGTTTCTTATTAGGTCTATACCCTAATCCAGCCTTATCAAATACAACTCTTTGATTACTCAATAGCAAATTAAGTTTTTCAGAGCTATATGTAAATTTATCAACTATATTTCTATATTTATCAACTTCTCTCTTTAAATTAACATTTTCATTAGAAATTAACTCTTTATCTTTTAGCAAATTTTTATTTTCAGATTTTAGTTTTTCAACTTCATGAGTTAGTTTATCCTTCTCTTTGTCAAGATTTAAATTATCATTTTTTAAAGATTTGTTCTTCTTTTTCAAAGCTTTAAAATCACTAACTAATTCATTAAATGCATCATATAATTCTTCAAAAGTAAAATCATCACAAGGTGTTTCAGAACTTACCTCATTGTCGTTGTTTGCCATAAAGCAAATGTTTGCAACTTCCTTTTGTTCCTCCTCAGATGAGGATTCATCACTTTCACTCCATATTGCAACATATGCCTTTTTTTTCTTCTTGTGCCCCTTTTTCAGTTGAGGACAATCATATCTAAAGTGCCTCGGTTTCTTACATTCATAACATATGAGGGGGTCTTTCTTTTTCTTTGTCCTTGTCCTTCTCTTTTTCTCTTTCTCCTTCCATTTTTGTTCCATATCTTTTCTTATGGAAGGGTCTCCTTCTTTGCATAAATTTCTTAAATTTTTTAGTAAGGAGAGCTGTCTCATCATCTTCCTCTTCTTCCTCACTGCTGCTTATCTCCTTTTCTGCAGCTTTAAGAGCAATTGTTTTCTTCTTTTTGACTTTCTCCTCTTGATATTACTTCATGGTCAGTTCATGGGTCATCAATGATCCAAGTAGCTCCTCCAAAGGTAAAGTGTTGAGGTCCTTGGCTTCTTGGATAGCAGTTACCTTTCCTTCCCATGTCCTTGGAAGAGACCTAAGAATTTTACGAACCAATTCAGAGTTAGTGTAGGTCTTGCCAAGACTTTTTAAACCATTTACAATATCAGTAAATCTAGTGTACATGCATGTGATGGTTTCATTTTGTTCCATGCTAAACAATTCATACTTGTGCACTAGAATATTGATTTTAGATTCTATAACTTGATTAGTACCCTCATGGGCAACTTCTAATCTATCCCAAATTTTTTTATGGAAATACATGTAGAAATTCTATTGAACTCATTAGCATCTAAAGCACAATATAAAACATTCATGGCTTTTGCATTAAGCTGAGCCATTTTCCTATCGTTCTCATTCCAATCCCTTTTGGGTTTAGGAACTATTAACCATCTACCTGTTGGATTACGGAATGAAAAATCCCAATCTAATTGGAATAAAATGGCAGCGGAAACAAAATAAATTTATTCCATAATCCACTAAGGATCACATGTGTTTCATAAAAATGAAAGAAGGATAGATGAAAAATATTACCTTTTGTTGATCAGTATGTAATCCGTCAGTTCTTGTGTTGGGTTTGCTCGGATCTTCAAGGGTGCTGCTTTCAGAAAGATGACCACCCTCTACAAGTATCCACACACGAATGAACACCAAACAGTTTTTGAATGCTAGTTCAAAGTTCATTTTTCACAAAAACGAACCATAGTCTTCAACTCTCTGTTTTTCTATTTTCAAGGCAAAAGACACGACCCTTCAAATGCCCCAATAGACACAACCTTTCAAATGCCCCAATAGACATTAAAACGTATATATCATATATATACAAGTCTGCTAGGGGTTTTGGTTAACTAGGATTTTAATTAATATTTATTTAAAACTCCTTTTAAATAATGACAATTTAAATCCTAATCCTTACCAAATAAGGAATTTATATTTTTAACCAAAAACCTTTATGGATTATTTCCTTATCCAATAAGAAAATATAACTAATTAATTACTTATCATAATTTAAATTACAAATTTAAATTTTCTTAAAATTAAACTCGAATCTAAATAACAACTAATTATTATTTGTAATTTAAAATAATCTCATTATTTTAAATTACTATAGAGTGTAACAAACTGTAACCATTATTGTCCGTTCTTAGTGTGCGACCCTATAGGTTCAATTAACGTTGGCAGTAGGCCTAAATTACATTTTGATCCTACAAGTCATAAGCGGCCTCTAGAAAGACATTATGACTACCCAAGTTAAATGAAAAGCTCATGTTTCGAGACAACTTTAAAGTAGCTAATGACATAATCCTTTTGTCACATGATATCTTGATAGAATATAAGGCATGAAAAAGTCAACCTTATATCGCTCTATCTTTAATTTCTCGAAACCCAATTAGACTGACTAAACAAATGATATTGATCTCAATCAATTCATTTGAGCACGGCCATGCATTTCTAGTCTCAATCATTGAGGGGCCCAAAGATATCTCTTTTATAATAAGAGGGATAAATTCTATCTTAATCACTCATATCTCACTACATGATTCTTATTATGTTCAAGCATAATATTTATAATCATCCGGTTAAAGACAACGTTTGATTATGTCAAAACATAATATTCCTCATATTGAGAACTATAGCAATCTCAGGTCTAAGGATTTAATGACACAACTACTAGAGATTAACTTATGACTTTGATCCATGTATTAATCCCAAGGCGGGTCTTGTCCAATATTTGTTCTCAATAAATATATAAATTTGATTTGTATCTCATACACATATTCATCCCATGAATATCAATCAAATTTCATACTAATCTTAATTTATTGTTATTCCCACAATAATAACCGATTAGGGACATTTAAAATAAATAATATTATTCAAGGACATTATTATATAATAAACATGCAAATTATGATAATAGTAAATGCTCATAAATATTCAAAATATCATGTCCATACAATAGGCCTAGGGCACTATTACTAACAATCTCCCACTTGCACTAGGCCCACTCATCAATGTATCTAATACCTATTAACCTAGTATGACGATCATGCTTTGCTTGTGGTAGAGGCATAGTCAATGGATCAGCAACATTGTCATCTGTTGGAACTCTGCACATTTTTACGTCACCTCTCTCAATGATTTCTCGAATGAGATGATAACGCCTAAGAATGTGTTTAGATCGCTGATGTGACCTAGGTTCCTTTGCTTGTGCGATAGCACCATTATTGTCACAATGAACATCAACAGATTTGTGATGCTAGGAACCACTCCAAGGTCAGTAATGAACTTCTTGATCCAAACTGCTTCCTTTGCTGCATCATATGCTGCTATGTATTCAGCTTCAGTTGTAGAATCAGCAATAGTGCTTTGCTTCAAACTTTTCCAGCTAATAGCACCACCATTTAAACAAAACACATATCCTGACTGTGATCGGAAATCATCTTTGTCAGATTGAAAGCTTGCATCTGTGTAACCACTTACAACCAGATCATCTTCCAATCCGCCATACACCAAGAACACATCTTTAGATCTTCTCATATACTTAAGAATGTTCTTGACAGTCGTCCAGTGACTCTCACCGGGATCTGACTGGTATCTACTCGTTATGCTTAAAGCATAAAAGACATCTGGTCTAGTGCACAACATAGCATACATGATAGATCCTATTGCTGAAGCATAAGGAATCTTACTCATGCGCTTTCGCTCATCTTTTGTGTTAGGACACTGAGATTTGCTAAGTGTAATACCATGAGACATAGGCAAGTATCCTCTCTTGGAATCTTGCATACTGAACCTTTTCAGTACTTTGTCTATGTAAGTACTTTGACTTAGACCAATCAGCCTCTTAGATCTATCTCTATAGATCTTTATCCCTAGGATATAGGCAGCTTCACCTAAGTCTTTCATTGAGAAACATTTCCCTAACCAAGACTTAACACTCTACAATGTAGGGATATCATTCCCAATGAGTAAAATGTCATCAACATATAGGACCAGAAATACAATGGCACTCCCACTAACTTTCTTGTAAACACAAGGTTCATCTTCATTTTTGATAAATCCAAACTCTTTGACTGATTCATCAAAACGAAGATTCCAACTCCGAGAAGCCTGCTTCAAACCATAAACGGATCTTTGAAGCTTGCATACTTTTCTAGAATTCTCAGGTTGTACAAAACCCTCAGGTTGTGTCATGTACACATCCTCAAGTAGGTTTCCATTAAGAAAACAGTTTTAACATCCATTTGCCAAATCTCATAGTCGTAATATGCAGCAATGGCAATGAGAATTCTAATAGACTTAAGCATGGCTACATGTAAAAAAGTTTCATCATAGTCTATACCATGAGTTTGTTTGACACCTTTTGCAACTAGCCTTGCTTTGTAAGTATGCACTTTACCATCCATGTCAATTTTCTTTTTGAAAACCCATTTGCACCCAATGGTTTTTGTACCTTCAAGTGGCTCAATCAAGGTCCATACCTGATTATCATACATGGATTGGATTTCAGACTTCATGGCCTCTAACCATTTCTCAGAGTCTGGATCTAACATAGCCTCTTGATAGGTAGTAGGTTCATTTTGATCCACCAACAATACATCATGATTATCAATCACAAGAAATACATATCTCTCGGGCTCATGACGTATCCTATCAGATCTACGTAATTTTTGTGCTACAGGTGTGTCTGTCAACAATGGTTTGGTGACTTTGAGCATCCACAGGCGGTTCAATGTTATCTTGTGGTTCTCGAATTTCTTCGAGTTGTATCTTGCTCCCACTTGTTCCTTTAGAAATAAGTTCTCTTTCTAGAAAGATACCATTCCGAGCAATAAACACTTTGTTCTCAATGGGATTGTAAAAGTAGTATCCTTTAGTCTCTTTAGGATACCCACAAAAAAATATTTGTCAGACTTGGGTTCTAGCTTATTTGAAACTTGACGTTTTACATAAGCTTCAGAACCCCAAATCTTAAGAAAATACAAACTGGGCTTTTTACCAGTACACATCTCGTATGGCATCTTTTCAACAGCTTTGGTTGGAACTCGATTAGTGTGAACGCAGCTATTTCTAGTGCATAACCCCAAAAGGTAAGTGGAAGATCCGTTAGACTCATCATAGATCGAACCATATCTAATAAAGTTCGATTCCTTCTTTCAAACACACCATTCCATTGTGGTGTTCCAGGAGGAGTTAGTTGTGGAATGATTCCACAACTTCTAAGATGGTCATAAAATTCTTAGCTCAAATATTCTCCACCTCGATCAGATCGAAGTGCCTTGATTGTCTTGCCAAGTTGGTTTTGTACTTCATTTTGAAAAGATTTGAACATTTCAAATGATTCATATTTGTGTCTCATCAAGTAGGCATAACTATATCTACTGAAGTCATCAGTAAATGTAATGAAGTACTTGTAACCTCCTCTAGCATCTGAACTTAATGGTCCACATACATCTGTATGTATTAGGCCCAATAATTCATTGGCCCTTTCACTGTGTCCAGTAAAGGGATCCTTTGTCATCTTACCCAATAGACAAGATTCACATGTATCATATGATTCAAAATCAAATGAGTTCAAAAGTTCATCTTGATGGTGTTTTGATATGTGTTTCTCATTTATATGGTCAAGGCGACAATGCCAAAGATAGGTTGAATTTAAGTCATTTGACTTAAATTTCTTGGTAGTTATGTTATAAACAGAAGAATTGTTAGATTTTTGAAGATTCAAAATATAAAGACCATCTAGTAATTTGGCATTTGCATAAACATATCTTTATGATAAATGAAGCAATTATTATTCTTAATAATAAAAGAAAAACCATCATTATCCAAACAAGAAACTAAAATAATATTCCTACACATTGTAGGAACATAAAAGCAATTGTTCAAAACTAACAAAAGCCCACTGGGCAAAGAAAGTTCGTAACTTCCTACAGCTAAAGCAGCAACTTTTGCTCCATTGCCTACTCGAAGATCAACTTCGCCCTTCTTCAGTTATCTACTCCTTTTAAGCCCTTGCACATTTGTGCAAATGTGAGATCCACATCCAGTATCTAATACCCAGGAACTAGAAGGAGAAAAATTAATCTCTATAACATAAATACCTGAAGAACCGGTCTCACCAGTCTTCTTCTTCTTCTTTAGATCCTCCAAATACAGCTTGCAGTTTCTCTTCCAATAACCAGGTTCATTGCAAAAGAAACAGACACCCTCCTTTGGGGCTTTAGCCTTGGGTTTAGGATTGGGCTTGGGTTGAGCATTGGACTTTCCAGCCCTTCCCTTACCCTTTCCTTTTCCTTTCTTCATAAAGCTCTTTCCCTTTTGAACCATCAGAATATGGCCAGGCTTGGATTTAATATTCTGTTCAGTAGTTTTAAGCATCGTATGCAGCTCAGAAATTGATTTGTCTATTTCATTCATGTTATAGTTCATGACAAACTAGTCATAACTATCAGGAAGTGAATTTAGGATCAAATCTGTTGCCAACTCTTGGCTCAATGAAAATCCAAGCCTATCAAGGTGCTCAATATAGCCTTTCATTTTCAACACATGAGCGCTAATTGAAGCACCCTCAGCCATTTTGCAAGAGTACAATGCCTTGGTAGTATCATACCTTTCTTGCCTTGCTTGTTGCTGGAACATTTCCTTTAGATTGACAATCATATCATAAGTTTCCATGTTTTCCAAATCTTTCTGAAGTTCAGAACTCATGGTAGCTAGCATCAAGCATGCAACATCAATAGAGTCATTATGATGCTTCTCATTAGCATTCTTTTCAGCTCTAGAAGCATTATCGGCTGGTTCTTCAGGGTGAGATTGATCCAGGACATAAAGCTTCCTTTCTTGTTTGAGAACAATTCTTAAATTTTGAAACCGGTCAAGGAAGTTAGTCCCAGTAAGTTTGTCCTTCTCAAGGATTGATCGCAGTGACATAGTAGAATTGTTATTATTGTTGGCCATATACAATAAATGTAAAGTTCGTTAAGTATTTTGATTATGAAAAGCTCCCACTAAATTAACAACCCTCAATAATAATAATCATATTATTTTAGTGAGCTAAGATCCATATTTATACTCAACTTTAAGTCAGCTTTGGCATGACACTTAAAATCAAGTTATTTAGGTAGGTAACTCTTACCAATTGCAACTCATGCAACTCTTAGAAATTTATGGGATTTTGACATCATATGTTCTGGCATATTTAAATCCCATCTCATGCTATTAGGCCCAAAATCATTTTGATAACCTAATTAAGTTAAACCATTTTTAAACATATGGGTAGCACCATTACTCATCTTGTCTCACTAATGTAACCTAATGTACTTCTACTTTGGTAGAACCCACATTAAGGTGATAAAAGCCTTGACAAGTGTTTAAATATGGATGGCATATCAACTTAAAATTTTATGTGAGTGATCTAAATAGATTTTAATTTTTTAATTAATAGATCTCATCATGCATTTAGTATCACATACTCATTGATATCATACATAGCATCACATACTTATGAAAACGCAAGTGGCTCTGATACCACTGTTGGATTACGGAATGAAAAATTCCAATCTAATTGGAATAAAATGACAGCGGAAACAAAATAAATTTATTCCATAACCCACCAAGGATCACATGCGTTTCATAAAAACGAAAGAAGGATAGACGAAAAATATTACCTTTTGTTGATCAGTATGTAATCCGTTAGTTCTTGTGTTGGATTTTCTCGGATCTTCAAAGGTGCTGCCTTCAGAAAGACGACCACCCTCTACAAGTATCCACACATGAACGGACATCAAACAGTTTTTGAATACTAGTTCAAAGTTCATTTTTCACAAAAACGAACCATAGTCTTCAACTCTTTTTTTTTTTCTATTTTCAAGGTAAAAGACACGACCCTTCAAATGCCCCAATAGACATGACCCTTCAAATGCCCCAATAGACATTAAAACGTAAATATCATATATATATAAGTTTGTTAGGGGTTTTTGGTTAACTAGGATTTTAATTAATATTTATTTAAAACTCCTTTTAAATAATAACAATTTAAATCCTAATCCTTACCAAATAAGGAATTTATATTTTTAACCAAAAACCTTTATGGATTATTCCTTATCCAATAAGAAAATATAACTAATTAATTACTTGTCATAATTTAAATTACAAATTTAAATTTTCTCAAAATTAAACTCGAATCTAAATAACAACTAATTATTATTTGTAATTTAAAATAATCTCATCATTTTAAATTACTATAGAGAGTAACAAACCGTAACTATTATTGTTCGTTCTTAGTGTGCGACCCTATAGGTTCAATTAACGTTGGCAGTAGGCCTAACTCACATTTTGATCCTACAAGTCATAAGCGGCCTTTAGCAAGACATTATGACTACCCAAGTTAAATAAAAAGCTCATATTCCGAGACAACCTTAAAGTAGCTAATGACATAATCCTTTTGTCACATGATATCTTGATAGAATATAAGGCATGTAAAAATTCAACCTTATATCGCTCTATCTTTAATTTCTTGAAACCCAATTAGACTGACTAAACAAATGATATTGATCTCCATCAATTCATTTGAGCACGGCCATGCATTTCTCATTCTCAATCATCGAGGGCCCAGAGATATCTCTCTTATAATAAGAGGGACAAATTCCATCTTAATCACTCATATCTCACTACATGATTCTTATTATGTTCAAGCATAATCTTTATAATCATTCGGTTAAAGACAACGTTTGATTATGTCAAAACATAATATTTCTCGTGTTGAGAACTATAGCAATCTCAGGTCTAAGGATTTAATGACACAACTACTAGAGATTAACTTATGACTTTGATCCATGTATTAATCTCAAGGCGGGTCTTGTCCAATATTTATTCTCAACAAATACATATAAATTTGATTTGTATCTCATACACATATTCATTCCATGAATATCAATCAAATTTCATACTAATCTTAATTTATTATTATTCCCACAACAATAACCGATTAGGGACATTTAGAATAAATAATATTATTCAAGGACATTATTATATAATAAATATGAAAATTATAATAATAGTAAATCCCTTGATTGAACTAGCCAACAACTATGAAAAATAGAGTTTACAATACAAGACAGCTCCTTAAGTGAGCAAATATGCAATTAAATAAACAAGGGTAAGAAAAGTTGTTTGAAGCAAATTTGATTTGAGCTTTTCTTCTTTTTCCTCTTCTACTTTGAAATGATGAATCAAGCCTCAGCTCAGATTCTTCACAAAGATTGCAGTTGAGAAGTTGGAAAAATTAGGGCTTTTGTTTTCTTTTTCTTCACTTGGAAAATCCTTCGATTTTGAAATTGAATACCTTGGATTTCTCTTTGGACTCTCTTGGATTGGTTGATGTAAGCTCTGAGTCTTTCCTTTTGACTTCTCTCTCAAGATTTTTGGATTTTTCACAAAATATTTCCTTTTTCTTTTTCTATTTTTCCTCTCTATTCCTCTTCTTTCAAACGGACGGTTTTTTTCCCTTTTTATAGATCTCCTTAATCCAAGTTTTAGGTGTAAAATATAGCCGTTGGAGATGTTTAGATTCTTCTACACACAAAGAAAATAGCCGTTAGAGATTAGGTAAAAAAAAATCTTACCGTTGAAGTACGTTCTGACAGATAAAAAATTCGTTCCTGAGAGGTTGGAGTGGCTCCAACTTTTCAGGTGTCGGCTCTAAGTCGGGTGTTCAAAAATAGTAAAGAAAAAGTTGTTGGGGAGTCGGCTTCGAGAAAGGTATGTGTCGGCTCATCGCTTTCGGGAGTCGGCTTCGGAAATTGTAAGTGTCGACTCCAGAAAAGTCCATAAAATACGCTCTCTGTTCTCAGGTTAGAGTTGACTCCAGAAACTCAGGTGTCGGCTCCTAAAATCTCAAGTGTCGGCTTCAGAAACTGAAACAGAATGCACTTCTCTATATCTCAGGTTGGAGTCGGCTCCGAAACCTTGGGTGTCAACTCCAGTTCGTGCCAAAATCCCAGAAACCTTCTAATACGCCACTACAAGAAAATTCTGAAATAGCGACGCAAAATTAGCGACGCAATTATGCGTCGCTAAATTGCGACCACTTTGCGACACCTCTGTGACAATAAAAATTGCAACGGACTTAGCGATGCATTAGCGACTCAATTAACCAGAAAATAAAAAAAATTAATTTTTTATTTAGCGACACAAATAATGTGTCACAATATATTTAAATTAATTTTTTATAAAATATAAAAATTAAAAAAAAATATTGCGATGCAACACAGTGCGTCGCAATATTTTTAAAAGAATTTAATATGTTAAATAGCGATGCATTAGCGACGCAATAAACCAAAAATTAGAAAAATTATTTTTAATTTAGCGACACAACAATTGCATCGCAAATAATTTAAATGAAATTAAATTTTTAAAATATAAATTTATAAAAAAATATTGCGATGCAAATCAGTGCGTCGCAATGTTTTAAAAAAAATTAAATATATTAAATAGCGACGCATTAGCGACGCAATAAACTAGAAAATTAGAAAAATTATTTTTTAATTTAGCGACGCAATAAATGTGTCACAATTATTTTAAATAAAATTAAATTTTATAAAGTATAAATATGAGAAAAAATAATTGCGACGTAACACAGTGCGTTGCAATGTTTTTAAAAAATTAATTATGTTAAATAGCGACGCAATAAACCAAAAAATTAATTAGAAAATTATGTTTTAATATAGCGACGAACTTGTTGCATCGTAATTATTATAATTATAATTAATTTTTATATAATATAATTATCATATTAAAAAATTACGACGCAACCCTTTGCATCGCAATGTATTTAAAAAAATTAATTATGTTAAATAGCGATTGGTCCAAAATCGATCGTGACCGATCGGAATAAGGGCTTGGATCGATCGCAACCCTCGGATCATCGCGATCGGACCGATCACCATGGTTCGAGATCGGTCGTGGCCGATCGAGATCAGGGCTTGGATCGATCGCAACCGTCGGATCGTCAGCGATCTCGGACCGATCGCATCGGTCTGGAATCGATCATGGCCGATCGGGATGAGGGCTTGAATCGATCGAAACCGTCGGATCATCGCCGATCGGACCAATCGCCACGGTCTGAGATCGGTTGTGGCCGATCGGGATCACGGCTTGGATCGATCGCAACCGTCGGATTGTCGCCTATCGGATCGATCGCGACAGTCCAAGATCGTTGACCACCGACCGAGATCGATCAGGGCTTCGATCGATGGCAACCATCGGATCAACACCGATCGGTGCGATCGCCACGGTCCGAGATCGGTCATGGACGATCGGGATCAGGGCTTGGATCGATCGCAACCGTCGGAACCGTGCCGATCGGACCGATCGCCACGGTCCGAGATCGGTCATGGCCGATCGGGATCAGGGCTTGGTTCGATCGCAACTGTTGGTTCGTCAGCGATCTCGGACCGATCGCAACGGTCTAGGATCGGTCATGGCCGATCGGGATCATGGCTTCGATCGATCGCAAACGTCGGATCGTCGCCAATCGAATTGATCACCGTGGTCCGAGATCGGTCGTGGCGGATCAGGATCAGGGCTTGGAGCGATGGTAACCATCGGATTGATGCCGATCGGTCCGATCGCCACGGTCCTAGATCGGTCGTGGACGATCGGGATCAGTGCTTGGATCGATCGTAACCATCGGATCGCCAGCGATCTTGGACCGATCGCAACGGTCAGGGATCGGTCGTGGCCGATCGGGATCAGGGCTTGGATCCATCGCAAACATCGGATCATTGCCGATGGGACCGATCGCCACGGTCCAGATCGGTCGTGGCCGATCGGGATCAGGGCTTGGATCGATCGCAACCGTCGGATCGTCAGCGATCTCGGACCGATCGCCACGGTCCGAGATCGGTAGTGGCCGATCGGGATCACGGCTTGGATCGATCGCAACCATTGAATTGTCGCCTATCGGATCGATCGCGACGGTCTGAGATCGTTGATCGCCGATCGGGATCGATCAGGGCTTCGATCGATGGCAACCGTCGGATCGATGCCGATCGGTGCGATCGCCACGGTCCGAGATCGGTCATGGACGATCAGGATCAGGGCTTAGATCGATCGCAATCGTCGAAACCATGCCGATCAGACCGATCGCCACGGTCCGAGATCGGTCGTTGCCAATCGGGATCAGGGCTTGGTTCGATCGCAACCGTCGGTTCGTCAGCGATCTCAGACCGATCGCAACAGTCCGGGATCGATCATGGCCGATCGGGATCATGGCTTCGATTGATCGCAAACGTTGGATCGTCGCCGATCGGATTGATCGCCGTGGTCCGAGATCGGTCGTGGCGGATCCGGATCAGGGCTTGGAGCGATGGCAACCATCGGATCGACGCCGATCGGTCCGATCGCCACGGTCCTAGATCGGTCGTGGACGATTGGGATTAGTGCTTGGATCGATCGTAACCGTCGGATCGCCAGCGATCTTGGACCGATCGCAACTGTCGGGGATCGATCGTGGCCGATCGGGATCAGGGCTTGGATCGATCGCAAACGTCGGATCGTTGCCGATGGGACCGATCGCCACGGTCCGAGATCGGTCGTGGCCGATCGAGATCAGGGCTTGGATCGATCGCAACCGTCGGATCGTCAGCGATCTCGGACTGATCACCACAGTCTGAGATCGGTCGTGGCCAATCGGGATCACGGCTTGGATCGATCGCAACCGTCGGATTGTCGCCTATCGGATCGATCGCGATGGTCCGAGATCGTTGATCGCCGACCGGGATCGATCAGGGCTTCGATCGATGGCAACCGTCGGATCGACGCCGATCGGTGCCATTGCCACGGTCTGAGATCGGTCGTGGCCGATCGGGATTACGGCTTGGATCGATCGCAACCGTCGGATTGTCGCCTATCGGATCGATCGCGACGGTCGAGATCGTTGATCGCCGACCGAGATCGATCAGGGCTTCGATCGATGGCAACCGTCGGATCGACGCCGATCGGTGCAATCGCCACGGTCCAAGATCGGTCATGGACGATCGGGATCAGGGCTTGGATCGATCGCAACCGTCGGAACTGTGCCGATCGGATCGATCGCCACGGTCCGAGATCAGTCGTGGCCGATCGGGATCAGGGCTTGGTTCGATCGCAACCGTCGGTTCGTCAGCGATCTCAAACCGATCGCAACGGTCCGGGATCGATCATGGCCGATCAGGATCAGGGCTTGGATCGATCGCAAACGTCGGATCGTTGCCGATGGGACCGATCGCCATGGTCCGAGATCGGTCATGGCCGATCGGGATTAGGGCTTGGATCGATCACAACCGTCGGATCGTCAGCGATCTCGGACCGATCGCCACGGTCGAGATCGGTCGTGGCTGATCGGGATCACGGCTTGGATCGATCGCAACCGTCGGATTGTCGCCTATCGGATCGATCGCGACGGTTCGAGATTGTTGATCGCCGACCGGGATCGATCAGGGCTTCGATCGATGGCAACCGTCGGATCGATGCCGATCGGTGCGATCGCCACGGTCCGAGATCGGTCATGGACGATCGGGATTAGGGCTTGGAGCGATCGCAACCGTCGGAACCGTGCCGATCGGACCGATCGCCACGGTCCGAGATCAGTCGTGGCCGATCGGTATCAGGGCTTGGTTCGATCGCAACCGTTGGTTCGTCAGCGATCTCGAACCGATCGCAACGATCCGGGATCGGTCGTGGCCGATCGGGATAAGGGCTTGGATCGATCGCAATCATCGGATCGTCGCCGATCGGATTGATCACCGTGGTCCAAGATCGGTCGTGGCGGATCAAGATCAGGGCTTGGAGCGATGGCAACCATCGGATCGACGCCGATCGGTCCGATCGCTACGGTCCTAGATCGGTCACCAATGGTTTTTAAATAAATATAACTAATTAAAAATATTAAAAAATTATTGTGACACAATAAGGCGTCGCAATTATTATCATAAATTATAAATATTATCATTAATAAATATTTAAAAAAAATTGCGATGCTTTAGTAATACATTTTAGGAAAAAAATAAACAAATATTGTGATGCAATGTATGCATCGCAATTATTTTTAGTAAATATAAATTTTTCAGTATTAATAAATAAAAGAAATATAATATTACGATGCATAAGTTACGTCGTAATGTTTTTTAAAAATAAATATGTAATAAAAAAGTTTATAAAATATATTGCGACGCAATTTGTCGTCGCAATTATTAACATTAATTATAAATATTATCATTTATAAATATTAAAAATTATTGCGATGCCGTAGCGACGCATTTAGAAAAAAAACAAATATTGCGACGAAATATATGCGTCGCAATTATTTTAAGTAAATATGATTTTTATCAGTATTAATTAATAAAAGAAAAAAATATTGCAACGCATTTTTGCGTCGCAATATTTTTTAAAATACATATATCTAATTAAAAATATTAAAAAATTATTACGACGTAATTTTGTGTCGCAATAATTATCATAAATTATAAATATTATCATTTATAAAATTTAAAAATTATTGTGACGCACTGCTTGCGTCGCAATTATTGTAATAAGTTATTATTTTAATCAATTAAAAATATTAAAAAAATATTGCGATGCCTCAGCGACGCAATTCCTAGAAAATAAAAATAAATTTTCCATCGGACATTGGCGCCAAGTTAGCGACGCATTAGCGACGCAATTATTTGAGTCGCTATTTTTTCATAAAATTATAATAAAATTAGATTCACGATGGATTAGCGACGCATTAATGCGTCGCTAATACATAATAAACTTTAAAAAAAATATTGCGACCATATAGCGACCCAAATTATTGCGTCGCTAATTACTTATATAAAAGAGGGCCTTCTCTTCTTTTTCTTCCCCGTCTTGACCTAGCCGCTGCCATGCTCTAAAAATTTCCGGCTCCCACCTCGCTGCTCCGGCGCCTCCCCTCTAGTGCTCCGGCTCCCCGGCGTTCTCCTCCGACTCCACCGTCTTCTCTCGACCAAGGTAAGCCCCCACATTCTATAAAAAAAAAAATTTTAAATATTTTCCCTCTGGCCACGGCCAATACCGTGGCCGTCTTCTCCGACCACGGCCGCTGCCGTGGTCGGCAGTGGCCTGGCAACGGTGGCCAGGCCACTGTCACAAAAAAAAATTTCTTAACAGGGGGGGGGGGGAGGAAACCCCGCGCCCCCCCCCTTTTTTTCTTGTTCGGCCACGGCCATGGCCGCGGCCGGACAAGGCGCACGGCCGCGGCCGGACAAGGCGGCCACAGCCGCTGCCATGGCCGTCTTCTCCGGCCATGGCCGCTGCTGTGGCCGACAGTGGTCTGGCCACGGTGGCCAGGCCACTGTCACAAAAAAAAAATTTCTTAACAGGGGGGGGGGAACCCCCCCCCCCCCCCCCCCTTTTTTTCTTGTTCGGCCACGGCCGCTGCCGTGGCCGTCTTCTCCGGCCACGGTGGCCAGGCCACTGTCACAAAAAAAAAATTCTTAACAGGGGGGAACCCCCCCCCTTTTTTCTTGTTCGGCCACGGCCGTGGCCGCGGCCGGACAAGGCGGCCACGGCCACTGTGGTGGCCGTCTTCTCCGGCCACGGCCGTTGCCGTGGCCGGCAGTGGCCTGGCCAGGCCACTGTCACAAAAAAAAAAATTCTTAACAGGGGGGGGGAACCCCCCCCCCCCCCCCCCTTTTTTTCTTGTTCGGCCACGGCCGTAGCCGCGGCCGGACAAGGCGGCCACGGCCGCTGCCGTGGCCGTCTTCTCCGGCCACGACCGCTGCCGTGGCTGGCAGTGGCCTGGCCACGGTGGCTAGGCCACTGTCACAAAAAAAAAAAAATTTCTTAACAGGGGGGGAACCCCCCCGCCCCCCCCCTTTTTCTTGTTCGGCCACGGTCGTGGCCACGGCCGCTGCCGTGGCCGGCAGTGGCCTGTCACAAAAAAAAAAATTTTTTAACGGGGGGAACCCCCCCCCCCATTTTGTCTTCTCCGGCCACGGCCTCTGCCATGGTCGCCTGTGGCCTAGCCACCCTGTCAAAAATTGAAAAAAAAAAATTTTGGTAACAGGCCCCCCTTTTGTCTTCTCCAGCCACGGCCACGGTGGCCAAGCCGTAGTCCAGAAAAAAAAAATTTAGTTTGGGGGGGCCACGGAGGAGCTATTTGGATAGACTAATTGTTATGTCTTGATTATGTAATAATATTTGTAATGCTAGATAGAAAGTCTTGTTGTATTATTATTTAATTTGCATAATATTTATGCAATAATTAATTTAAGCAAAATGTTTATGCAATAATATTTGTGCATTTGTACTTATTTACATTTGTTATGTCTTGATTATTTATATTCTGCTGCAAACTGAATGATGCATTAAATTATGTAATGCTAAATAAAAAGTCTTGTTGTAATATATTTAATTTCCAGCAATAAATCAGTAGTTTCAATGATTTACATTTTAGTCTTCACAAATATTTGTATTTGACACAATAATCTTAAAAAGTTAGTGATTACATGTATAATTCACAAGAAGTTAAGAATAACAAGCATAAGTTCGATTGTCTTTGGACTTCCATAATCACACAGCACTATAACCTTTAGACCCGTTTGAGAATTTGTAAGCCTTAGTCTTGCAAATTCTCAAATTATCCTGGTGGACAGTTTGGGAATATTTCTTGCGATATGTTAGTCTGCTATTAATCATCGTTGGTGAGATTTTGTTTGTATTTGCTCATACGTTCTCCTAGTGTGGCTTATATACCACACATTTAGGAGAACATATGGGGAAATGCTGCCGAAATTTTAATTTAACCGATCGATGATAATTAATAGCAGAATAACCTATCACAAAAAATATTCTTGAATGGGATAGGGCCTTACCTTATAGACATGGAGTGAAGGTAGAATTAATTTAAGACACTTGAATGCTTGTGAAGTCTCATGATTAAATGCACCGCCTTACGGCCCGACCCAAACTCAAGCCCTCCCATTAGCCATGAACCTGTGCATCGGTCCTTGCTAGCACGCCAAGGATCGTAGCCGTGGCTCGCCCTTGCATGGTAGGGACCTTAGTTGCCTAAAATTTTTTTTTTTACTTATAAATGATTTAAATGGTTGTTATAACCTTAGTTGTGACCAAGAAATATTTTAGTTATATATTTAGTAATACTAATATAGTTTTATTTTGTGGTTTCCTTTAATGGTTTAC
>UESW01004119.1:0-18237 GCA_900491605.1 Calamus simplicifolius | reverse complement strand
AAATCTCTTGAGATACTCTTGAATAGCACTTGGATTTTCTTCAGAAGCTTCCTTGGATTTGAGCTTGAACACAGAAGGAACTTCCTTTGATTTCACACTCTTTCTTTCACTCTATTTTGAATCATGGATTTTTTCAACTAAAGCTCTGTTTTTCTGATTTTTCTCTTCTTTTCTTTGAAATAAATATCTCTCTCTATTCGTCAATTTTGGATTTGAAAACGACTTCTCTTTTATAGATTCTACAAGAATATAGCCGTTAGACACAAAGAAAAAATAGCCGTTAATCAAAAAATCTTACCGTTGGAGCTGAGTTGGCATCCGTAAAAATTTCGCCCAGATTGCTGGAGTCGACTCATGCTTTTCCGTAGTCGGCTCGAGCTCGTTATACTAAAAATAGAAATGCTCATAAAGGTTAGGGGTCGACTCACCAAAAGTAAAGTGTCGACTCCTGACAGTCGGGGGTCGACTCATGAAAAGTTGGGGTCGACTCGCGAAGTGCTTAGAAAAACACACCTCTGGTGTCTGAGCGGAGTCGACTCGAACAGTCATGGAGTCGGCTCGACAGAATCGGGGGTCGACTCGAGAAATTGCATGGGTCGACTCGAGACAGATACACATTTCTGTACTCTGAGTGGAGTCGACTCTGAAACTCAAGAGTCGGCTCCGTACGTATCAAAAATCAGAAACTTTTCTGATTGACTTTAAAATTATTCCAGATTCATTTTAATTCATATTTTTTGACTTGAATTCAATAAAATTGACATTAAGAATTAATTCAAGAAGTATTCCAAAAAAACTCATTGATTTTAATATGAATTATAAAATTTCTTTTTGAAGCTTAAATATTGAGCTTAAAGTTACTTCAAAAAAAGATTAAAGTCAAACTTTAACATTCTCATTGATTGTTCAAAATAAATTTATTGCTCATTTAAATAAACTCATTACATCTTTTAATGAACTCAATGGCTTTTGTAATCATCAAAATCAAAAGGATTGGGGCATATACTTTTTCAATAATCTTCCAACACTAACTTTTTCGGAGCCGACTCCTCGATGAACTCAGAACTTTCTATTTTGGAAAAAACGACTCGGAGCCGACACCTGAAAAGTTGGAGCCGACTCCAACCTGTCTGGGACGAATATTTAAATTGCCAGATCAGCTCTAACGGTAATATTTCCTTTTTACCTAATTTCTAACGGATATATTTTGTTTCCAGGTACATTCCAATGGCTAGTTTTTTTTCTCAAAATGGATTAAAAGAAATTTATAAAAAGGGGAAAACACCCGTTTGAAAAGAGACGACAAAAAAAATAAAAAAATTTTAAATCAAAAATCCGAGAAAGCCTGAGCCTGAATCTCAAGAGAAAAGCACTCAAATTAAATCCTTACACTCCACAAAGCTCAAAGAAGAATCCAAGGCATTCAATCTTGAAAAAATTGAAGGATTCTCAAAGGGGAAGAAGAAACTCTGTTTTGAAGATTTTTCAACTTCTCATCCGCAACATTTGCAACGAATCAAAGCTGAGGCCCGATTCAACATCTCCAAAGAGAAGAAGAAAAGAAGAAAAGCTCAACTCCAATCTACTTCAAACAGGCTTTTCTAAACTTATTTGTTCATTCATTTGAATATCTTCTCATTTGAGGAGCTTTGTATATTGAAAAATTCTTTTCATTCTTGTTTGTGCTGGTTCAATCTGGGAGATTAAACTAGTGGAGGTTGTATACCTCGGGTCAAGCTAGATAAGCTTGAGTTTAGGGTTTTGTGCTGGTGAGCCCGGAAAACCGGCTGGGTTCGTTGTGATCCCGGGGGAAAAATAATAAGTTTTGAGTTGTGATCTTGTAAAACAACTCGGCTGTAATCTAGTCGATTATAGTGTGGAGCCAAGTGAATCTTGGAGTGGACGTAGGTGTTGAATACACCGAACCACTATAAAATCATTGTGTTTGCCGTGCTTCCATTATCTCTATCTCTATCTCCTTGTTTGTGCTTTATATTTGCCTTGCATTTAATTTCATTTAACTTAAAGCTAATTGTTTTCAAAAGGTTTAAATTTTTAAAAGAACCCAATTCACCCCCCCCCCCCCCCCCCCCTCTTGGGTTGCCATCTGGGCCAACATAGCTCAAGTATTGAAATGATGTAAATAAACAAATTTGGTGTTAAGTTGGGAAAAGAGCCATTTTATGGTCCGAGAGAAAATTGTTTTAGGCCACATTGTTTCTAAGAAGGGGATTGAGGTAGATAAGGCCAAAGTGGAAGTCATCTCAAAACTCCCACCTCCAACTTCAGTCAAATAAATACGATCCTTTCTTAGTCATGTTGGATTTTATAGGAGATTCATCAAAGACTTTAACAAAATTTCTAGACCTTTGTGCAAATTGCTTGCCAAAGAAACCCCTTTTATTTTTGTTGATAATTATTTGAAATCCTTTAATACTCTTCGTACAGCTTTGACCACAGCACCAATTATCAAGCCTCTTGATTAGTCCTTTCCCTTTGAAATCATGTGTGATGCATTAGATTTTACAATTGGTGCAGTGTCAGGACAAAGAATCAATAAGGAGCCACATGTGATTTATTATGCTAGTAAAACCCTTTCAAATGCTCAACTGAACTATACTACTACTGAAAAAGAGTTATTAGCTATTGTGTTTGCTCTAGAAAAATTTTGATCATATCTTTTAGGATCTAAAGTTCTGGTTTACTCTGATCGCACGGCCCTTAAATACCTCTTATCAAAGAAAAATACTAAACCGCAATTGATAAGATGGATTTTGCTTCTATAAGAATTTGACTTAGAGATCCGTGATAAGAAGGGTTCTAAAAATGGCGATGTCTTCACCTGATGCTTCTTTGTGGAAGGAAGCTATTCTTTCTTAATTTAATTCAATCTTATAAAATTAAACTTGGATCTTGATTTACCTCCTGAAAGTAAACCTTTAGGGTGTAAATGGATATTTAAGAAGAAATTTAGACCTGATGGTTTAATAGAAAAGTATAAGGCTAGATTAGTAGCCAAAGGGTATAACCAAAGAAAGGGTTAGATTTCTTTGATACCTATTCTCCTGTAGCTAGAATAACAACCCTTGGATCACTTCTTGATGTTGCTTCCATTCATAAGTTAATCATTCATCAAATGGATGTGAAGACTCCGTTCCTAAATGGAGATCTTGAGGAGGAGATATATATGGAACATCCTGAAGGTTTTGTTGTAAAAGGATAAGAAGATAATGTTTATAAACTTATTAAGTCCCTTTATGGTCTTAAACAGTCTCTTAAACAATGGCATGAGAAATTTGATCAAATTATTCTATCTTTTGGTTTTCAAATCAATAATCATGATAAGTGTGTTTATTCTAAAATCATCGACAATGATTGTGTATTCCTTTGCTTATATGTAGATGATATTTTAATTTTTGGAATATCTCTTGAAATTATTTTAAGTGTTAAATCTTTCCTCTCTTCTAAGTTTGATATAAAAGATTTAGGTGAAGCGGATGTAATCCTAAGAATGAAGCTTATCAAGTCCCACGAAGGGATAGCTCTCTCTCTTTCTCATTCTATAGAAAAAATGATCAAAAAGTTTGGTTATTCCAATCTTAAATCAATATCTACTCCTTTTGATCCTAGATTTCACCTAAAGAAAAATTTAGGTGACCCAATTAATCAATTAAAGAGAGTTGATTTGGTACTTGATTCTTGAAAGGAAAAACATTTTCAAAATAAGTAGCATCTCTTGATTCGATAAGAATATTATTTGAAATGCCATTTATATCAGAGTTTATCACTAGGAACCTATTTGTACTGCTATCTAAGGAATAACCTATAAAGATAGCATCTACGGTTTTAGGTCCTATTTTTCTTCTCTTAGTTAAGGTATTCCTACCTTAGCCAAGCATCCCCACACTTTAAGGTAATCTAGCCTGAGTGTTCTACCTTTTCAAAGCTTAAAAGGTATTTTAGGACTATCCTTAAAGGGTATCCTATTTAAAATATAACATGTAGCTAAAAGAGCTTCCCCCCACAAGTTCTCGGGTACTCCGAACTTATTAACATTGAGTTAACCATATCCATTAATGTATGATTTTTCCGTTCAGCTATACCATTGGACTGAGGAGAGTATGGTGGTGTAACTCCATGAATAATCCCATATTCTTGACAAAATAGAATCATTTCATTTGAGGTATATTCACCACCGCGGTTTGACCTAAGTTTCTCAAACTTTTGCTCAGTTTGAGTTTCAGCTTCTACCTTATAAATCTTAAACCTATTTAATACTTCATCCTTAGATTTTATCAAATATATGTGACAATATCGAGAGAAGTCATCTATGAATGTTACAAAGTAACGACTTCCTCCCCATGTAGGAAACTTGGTAGAGTCACATACATTGCTATGGACTAATTCAAGAAGTGTTGAACTCTTATTTACTAATTTAAAAAGTTTTCTCGGCATCTTGGCTTGAATACAAATCTCACATTTAAACTTTCTATAATATAAACCTTAGGAATTAGATTAAGATTTTCATATAATGAATACGATCAAAATTCACATGACCAAGTCTACCATGCCAAACATTTGAAGATTCAACATTAAAAAGAAGAAAACTTTTATTAGATAACTTAGAGAATACATTTAATTTGAAAAGACCTTCACAAACAAAGTCTTTACCAACAAACTCATTATTATGAGTAATTACAACTTTATTTGACTTTAGAATAATTTTATATCCTCTAGATATAAGGAGAGATCCACTAATCAAATTTCTTCTAATACTAGAAACTAACATCACTTCATGAAGGACCAGGATTTTTTCATATGTCATCTTGAGATCTACTTGATCTTTCCTAAGCACTTATGCTGAAGAATTATTCCCAAATGTCATACATCCTCCACTTGATTCCTGAAAGGTGGAGAACCAGGAGCGATCAAAACAAACATTAACATTAGCTCCTGAATCAAGCCACCAATCACAAGAAGATTGGGTTGAGTTAATTAAGAATTTTGAATTTACCAACCTGAAAGAAGGCTCAGCACCACTCTCAACCACGTTAACTTGTGGTTTAGATGATTTCCTTAATGGTTCAGTCTTTTGGTGGTAGCAGTCCTTCGCCACATGATTTGTCTTTCCGCACACAAAACAGAATGTGCCTTTATAATTTTTTGACTTTTGATACGGTCGAATCTGATTTGATCGGTTCTGAGAGGTTTGTATGATTGGTTGGATATAGATTGGAATTTCTTCTTCTTAAAATTTTTCCTTAGGTTTGAATTGATTTGGAGTTGGATTTGACTCAATCAGATGGATTTAAGGTCCAAGATTGGTCTTTTGATTTTGATTGAGCTTAAGCCGATGTTCTTCTTCAATCCTAATAGAGTTAATCACTTCTGTTAGAGTCAAGCTACCTTGCTTATGACTTAGCTCTCAAGTAAAGGATGACCAAGATGGTGGAAGGGCATCTACTAAGGCTTGGACCTTATAGTTTTCAGAAAAACTATAGTCACTCAACTCAGACTTTCTAAGAAAATCTTGGAATTCATGAATTTGAATACTAATAAGTTTGGAATCTACCATTATGTACTTTTAAAATTTTGAAATGGTGAATTGATCTAGATCAGCATCATCACCCCATATTCAGCCTCAAGGGCATCCCATAGTTCCTTGCAGTTTTAGTAGGAAGGTAACATCATAAAGGTTATATAGAGCACTTTAAAATTCTATGTCTACAATGAAAATCTATTTCTTGGGGTGTTTTTGATGTTGATGAAGAGGAAGTATCAACTATACTAGAAGAACCTTGTTGAGTATTGAATTTGGATTTAGTAATTCTATGGCAGAAAATAGGTTTAAAGTGGTAAGCCAGTATTTCACTTGGCTTTGCCACCTCCTAAAGAATGATCCATTAAATTTTTTAGGTTTGATTGTACTAAGATCATCAAACCCATTTTGAGTAAGTTGGTTGCTTAATTCATTCTGCACAACCAAAAAGTTGAAGGTTTAGCTTTATAATTTAAATTTTTTAAATTAGTAATTTTTTTAGATATTTCTAGATTTTAAATTTAAATTCAAAAGAATTAAATCTAGAAACTACTTGCAATAATAATATAACCACTAAGCAAAATTAACTCAAATAATTAATTTTAAATTTGAGTTTCAATTTTTTTAAAATTTTAAATTTCAAATTTTGAATTTCAAATTTGAATTTTAAATTTTAAATTTTAAATTCAAAACACTTTTTTTAAAATAAATTCTAAGGTTTTTCACAGATTCAAAAGTAAGAATTTTTTTAAATTACTTATAATAAAATCTAGCAATTTCTAATGATAGGAAAACTTGTCCTTAGCTGTTAGAAAATTATTTTTGATTTTACAAAAATCTTTTTAAAAAATGCTAGAAAATTAATCTAAAAATTTAAATTAAATATAAACTAAATATAAAAAGAATCTAGCTGGTCGAGGCATGTTAGACACTGTCCTAAGGATAAGTTTTCGCCCCCTCATGCGGGTTATTGGCGATTTATCCCCAATGTACAACGATCCGGTTCGATTCGATCCTCCTACAACGAGCACGATTGGGTAGAGGTGCAAACCCAATGAAACTTCAAATGCCCAAAGAAAATAATATAAATATAATAATAAAAATTAAAATAAACTTTTCACTAGTAGCTTGTTGAGATGCAGAACTCCAAGATCTTATAAAGCAGAATCTCAAAATAATAAATAAATTTTAATAGAATTTGAATTCTTTATTTCTTTTTTATATATATATATATAATATTTTTTATCGTTAGGCCTTTGTTATAGTTTCTTTTAGAACGGAAGGAAAGGCGAAATGCTCGAGCGGACACTCAAGCGTTCATGGAATAATAAAAGCATGGAATGTCGCTGGCGAGCGTTCTTTCATTTTTTTTTTTTTATTTTAAAACTTTTTTCACTTTTTCAACAGTAAAAAGTTAACATCTTCATCTTGATACTTAAATAATTATAATTTTTTTCATCAAAAATAAAAATAAAAAATTAATTAATATTTATATTAATATTGTTTAAGCCTGTCATGAATTATCAATAAATTTTATTTTTATTATTTTTATTTTTTTTCCGCTTCCTTATCTAAAGATAAAAACATGGCTCCTTTGCGTCATGTTCGTCTCCGTTTCTGCTACCTGTTTTCTTGCCAAAAAAATTCACAGCAACACGTCTTCACGCCTGCGTGAGATCCGAAAGGTGCAGAAGATAACAATTCTTTTATTTTTTTTAGTTGGAATCTGATGATCCCGTCAGCACTCTTTAGGTGATTTGGCAGTCAACCTTTTTTTTTTTTTTTTTTGTGTTAGTGGCTCCCAGATCTCTCGGAAACTCCTTTCACTTCTTTTGTTGCCTTGGAAGAGACATCCTAGTGAAAAAATCGGAGATGGATGGCTTCGTTGGCTTCGTTTGTTGAGCCGGCGATTCCAAACGTAGATGCACTCTGCCTTTTCTAGAGATGGTAATCGATCTTTTTGGCCGCGGCAACCACGGCCTCTTTAAGAGATCGCTTAAGGAGGATTGGTGATGAAGACGGCCACCAGCAAGGAAGAAGCAAAGAAAGTTATGAATTCTTGAATTTTTTCACGGTTTTGCTTTGGATCCGATGGAATCGAAGAATCTAGCTCTGATACAAATTTTTATTAAAATTATTTTTAATATATATTATTTTTGAAAGAAAATTAAAGTAAAGAAAGATTTTTTTTAAAAAAAATAAATCTAAAATTTTATTAAGTGCTTCATCATATAAATATTATTTTTTATTTTATAAATAAATATAATATTTGTTGCTGTTGAAATTTATCCTTGACTCGGACGCGATTGAGCTTCAGCATAGGCTCCCTCTGGGTGGACATGCAAAACAGTCCTCACGCCAGAGGCATTGGGGGTGGCCCTCTGCGGAAGACCCTCCGACGTTCAAGTCAGCGGAGATCAACAACGAACAAATATGGGGAAAAGGCTCCCGCTGAAGAGTCTCTCCAGGGTGGCCTTTCGAGAGCTCTGAGCAGAGCGTTAATGGCGGAAAGGGATGAGCAAAGGTAGATGAAGAATGGGCGAATATGCAAGCGTGCATACCTCAGAAGTCGGAAGATGATCGTATTTATAGAGATCACCTGATTTCTTGGAGGCGTCGTGGGTTCGAAAGCTGTTAGGATTCGAATCAAGTTTGTTATGAGGTCAGTAAGATTCGCATCTTGTCAATTAGAGGATCGACGGCTGGGAGAGTTAGTTGATGTCCTGAGATTCAGCGATTGTATAGGCTCCAGGGCTCTAGGCCACTCTCGTGGGTCCTAGGCCACTCTCGGGTGTGATTTTTGTTTGGAATCTTATGAATTTAAACTCTCCCGCACTGGATTCCGCGGAGGTGCTCGAGTGCCCGGGTCTGGCCGAGGTATAAGGATAGCTCGGACTGGGACCAAGGAATAAGGGTAGCTCAGACTAGGACCGAGGCATAGTGGATAGCTCGGACTCGGACCGAGGCATAAGGGTAGCTCGAACTAGGACCGAGACATAGTGGATAGCTCGGATTGGGACCGAGGTATAAGGATAGCTCGGCTGGCGAGGCACACCCGGGGAATCCTTGGCTCGTCAAGGGGCTAAAGTGCTTCGATCCATCGAGGTATAATGGCTGACTCATTTCTAGCGGGCATTGCACAGCGAGTGAGAGTTAGGGTTGATCCTAACCTCTTGCATGATTATTAACGTAATGGCGATTTTATCCCTCAACACATGCCCCCTACTCCCTAGTTCGAAGCGTAGGTTCGGCGTAGGGAGCATAGCTCCAGGTGGCTCGATCTGAATGAAGGGGTCTGGATTTGACAGCCTGCGTAATGATGCCCTAATTAATGTTGCGCGACTGTCGTTCCTTTACGGGATGAATCCGTCATTTCTTAGGGGCAATGGTTGGAAGTGCCACATAGCAAATCTTGACTTTCGCGGCACCTGCAATGGCGGTTCCGGGTGTCTCGATTAAGATGCTTTATCTTCTCTTTGAGGCGGTTTCCTTTGGGGAAAAACAAAGCCGAAACAGCGCCATTCTAGTTCGTAGCGCTCTTTCGTTTCTTCTCGAGAATCTTGTTCCCCTATTTCCTTTGTAACCTCGCTCGGTGTTTCTTTCGACCAACAGCATGGTGAGTCCTAGCGACATGGTCTCAGAGATTATTGCCGAGGATTTGGGAGAATACACCAGAAATATGGCATTCCCTCGGATATCCTTTTGCGGTTGCCGAGCCTGAGCATAGGGTCTCGCAAGAACTGGAGCGTGGGATCTTTCTTTATGAAGATGGCATGAAGGCATGCCTCCGGTTTCCCCTTCATCCCCTGGTGAAGGAGATCATGAGGTTTTACAACATCTGCCCGACAATGGTGGCTCCTAACACTGGCACAGTATCATCGGGTTTATCTCGATGTGCAACCGGGTTCATGTAACATCGACTCTTCCCTGTTCCATGTTTGTTATCATCTGATGTCGGGAGGAACTCGGAGTGGTCCTATATCGGACCTCGGAGATCATTCAAGACGATCATGGATAAGCTGTCGTCCATAAAGGAGTGGAAGGTCTGATTTTTTATCGCCGAGGGGAACATCAGCTCCAACTTCCCGTGGGGATGGGAAAGCTTTGGCAGGGATATGGAAACGCATCCAGCCCTATCCGAACAGGAGAAGAAGGACCTAGAGGTCCTTTGTGACGCCGAGTGTTCTCGGCTAATGACTTACTATCGGAGGAGGCCCTTTTCGCCGCCGGGCTTAGCCCCATCGACGTACAAAATAAGTCCATTTCTTTTTTCCTTTCCATTGATTTCACTCGAGCAAGCATATCTCGGTCTGATGTTCGCCCACTGTGCTTGCAGCCAAGAGATCTGCACTAACTGGCCTTATAAATAAGGAGTTGGGCAAGCGCCCGAGAGAGACTAGTGGTGTGGAAAGGTGTAAGCCTGAGAAGAAGGTCCGTCTTTCTGAAGAGCACTCGTCGGAGGCCGGGCGAGTCAAGGTTAGCCCGCGCTCCTTACCATCGAAGAAAGAGAATGTGGGAGCGCGGCAGTGAGAGAGGGGTTCTCTCAGTTGGGGGAAGAAGCGATAGTCATGACGGAGGAGCAGAGAGCAGAGGAGGACTCTGGGAAGGTTGCTGGGATCCCTTGTCCTTTGGTGGTGGAGATAGTGGACAGCCCGACGAGGCTTCGTGTGCTCGTTTGTCAGTCCCCTCTCCTGGGATGAGTTATTGCCAGGCTCGCAGAGGTCGGTATCCTGAGAGTTCCTCCCCCGAGTGAGAAGATGTCTCTAGCCTCGGTAGGAGAACAGGAGGGAGCGATTGCAATCGCCGAGGCTTAGGATGAGCCTACCATCGAAGGGCCTCCTTCGGAGGGATTAAGGGGCGGTGACGTTGGGTCGATAGTAACGGAGGCTCGAGAGGAGTCTCTCCAGGGTGGCCTTTCGAGAGCTCTGAGCAGAGCGTTAATGGCGGAAAGGGGTGAGCAAAGGTAGATGGAGAGTGGGCGAATATGCAAGCGCGCATACCTCAGAAGTCGGAAGATGGTCGTATTTATAGAGGATCACCTGATTCCTTGGAGGCGTCGTGGGTCCGAAAGCTGTTAGGATTCGAATCAAGTTTGTTATGAGGTCAGTAAGATTTGCATCTTTAGTTAGAGGATCGACGGCTAGGAGAGCTGGTTGATGTCCTGAGATTCGGCGACTGTATAGGCTCCAGGGCTCTAGGCCATTCTCGTGGGTCCTAGGCCACTCTCAGGTGTGATTTCTGTTTGGAATCTTACGAATTTAAACTCTCCCGCATTGGATTCTGTAGAGGTGCTGAGTGCCCGGGTCTGGCCGAGGTATAAGGATAGCTCGGACTGAGACTGAGGCATAAGGGTAGCTCGGACTAGGACCGAGGCATAGTGGATAGCTCGGACTGGGACCGAGGCATAAGGGTAGCTCGTACTAGGACCGAGGCATAGTGGATAGCTCGGACTGGGACCGAGGTATAAGGATAGCTCGGCTAGGACCGAGGTATAAGGATAGCTCGGCTGGCGAGGCACACTCGGGGAATCCTTGGCTCGTCGAGGGGCTAAAGTACTTCGATCCATCGAGGTATAATGACTGACTCATTTCTAGCGGGTATTGCACAGCGAGTGAGAGTCAGTGTTGATCCTAACTTCTTTCATGATTATTAACGTAATATCGATTTTACCCCTCAACAATATTTTTTATCCGTACAAAGCTATCACATCAAAAATAATAAAATAGATTCATTGTGTAAAAGCTTAACTCAGATAAATAAAATAAAATAAAATATTAAAAATTAATAATCATTATATTTTAACATGCATGACATGGCATGAGCTAGTTTTGCAACAATATTCTTCCCGAATTGGAAGTTTGCTCTATCCTGAAACTTCTATTATTTTCCTTAGGAAAAGAAAAAAAATGTCACGTGCGAGAGGTGGAGTTGCAGTGGATTCAAACATTTTTAGATGCGCCTTCAAGTCTCGATCCGCAGCCTCCGGAAAGCATTAATTTTTTATGTTTTTATTATTTTTTCAGATAAACTTGATAAAATATCATCATTGTTAGAATTAGATGCGGTTCGCAGGATGCGAACCGTACGGTTTATTCTTTCTTTCTTTCTCTCTTTCGATTTCCTCCATCCAGCTAAACCTTCAAGTAAATTAAGATGCAGTAAAGTGGGAAGGAAAAAAAAAAAAAAATCTTACGGCTCATACTTAGAAATCCGTACCTAAATTTTGTTCTATTATAATTGAATTCAAATCCGAAACCCCTGTCAGTTTTAGTAGGGTGGTAATACATCACTAAGCCCTATTATAACATTTTTTTTCAAGTTGAGGTGCAGGAAATAGATGGAAAATTAACAATGTATCTTTAGCTTGGACGTCTGAACATTAAATTAAGGGACGTCGTTAGATTGGTTGTTTAGGTTCATCCTTCCACCCTTTTTTGACGTAACAGTACGTAAATGCTGAACTGCTCAAGTGAATAGAAAAAGCGAATACACACGGCATTTCGAGTACTCCACCGTCTCCATATTTTATTTTATTTTATGTTTTTGTGATGCTCGATTCGCACGGGTGAATGGCTATTGGGCTTGCTCATATATGGGCAGTTAATTAAGCTCCGGTCATCACGTTAGTAATTTTTTTTTTTTTTAAATTGACAATACTTCTAGACGTTGCTTTTTGTTCTTGTTAGGTTGGGGGGGCAATATGATGGTCAGCATGCGTAAGTCATTTTATTGATTGTTCTTTGTACTCGCCGCCGGAGGTGACCACATAATTTTCTCTGGCTGGCGCCGTCTAATTCCCGTCAATTGCGGTAGCAATGATGCACTAATTGAGATAATTAATTAACGAGAAATTAATGTATTGTGTGAAGTCGCTACTAATCCACCATGGTTCCTCCGCCAAGGACGAAGACCAAGGCTTTTCCCGTAAATCCGAACTATGACCGACTAGCCGTAGAAGAAAACTAATGAAAACAAGTGGGAAAGGGTCCATGGAACGTATATGACCGTATATCTATATCCACCTTTCGGTAGACATATATAGGCATGCGGCACGTGGTCTGCTCTGGTCCAGTCCTCCCTAGAATTATGCTCTTAATCTTGGGCCATGAATGACTTCTCACAATTCCAGCTTCCAAGCAACGATTTCCATGCCAGACCCTGACTTCCACCCTGAGTTCCACATCCGAACCCACCATTATAAATACCCTCCATCACAAGGATTTCCCCAACCAAACACAGCATTTAAGAATTTAGAGAGCCAGAGAGAGAGAGAGAGCTACGTAAGATCATGGGGTCCTCGAACCTACAACTACTTTTTGCCATTGTCTCGTTTCTAGCTCTGATACATCCCAACGTCGGCCAAAACTCGGCCGAAGATTTCGTGAGCGGCCATAATACAGCCCGGGCAGCCGTCGGCGTCGGCCCAGTGTCGTGGGACGACACCGTGGCGGCGTATGCCCAGAACTGCCAGCTCGCACTCAGGCGGCCAGCGGATTGACTTCACCGCGGCGGACGCCGTGAACTCATGGGTGTCTGAGAAGCAGTACTACAACCACGACACCAACTCTTGCGCCGAAGGGCAGGAGTGCGGGCACTACACCCAGGTGGTGTGGCGAGACTCCACCAACATCGGTTGCGCCCGGGTGGTGTGCAACGACGGCGGCATCTTCATCACTTGCAACTATAACCCCCCTGGCAACGTCGAAGGGCAGAGTCCATATTGAAGTGCATGTTACCTCGTTTATTAATAGTTTATTACACATATACTACAATAAAGTGGAGGCCTGGATCGATACCGCGTCCTGGGCACAAACGCATGTTTGAGATACCAAGTGGAGGTTGTTTATCTTGCTGACGCTATTGAAAAAAGTTGATGGGTTCAAATTTCTAAAGCAAAAATATAGATTTTCAAACAACGAAATGGATTTTTTTTTTTATGTTTTTTTTTTTTTTTTGATTTGCATACTTAAAAGGTTTAGACCCATACCCGTTCAAATCCTTTAACAAATTACATGTTCAGCTTACAGTCAAGTTCGAAAGAGTCATTTATAGCATCTCTTAATTCACAATGTCAAATATAAGTCGGCTTCACTTTAATATTATTTATAATAAATTAAAACTTTATGCAAAAGAATTATCCAGAAAAACCTATTATAATGGGATATTTTGATATTCAGGAACCGTGAAATACATAGCCTACATAGCTCATAAGGGACTAAATAGGCACTAAATAAGTGAATTTGTTTGAGACACAATTGGATGAAGAGCATTGAACCAAGTAATTACTATTTGAGAAACTCTTTATAATTATAATTCAATGCTTGTTGATATGCTAATCAAATTTCTCATCACATCTTATTTGGGTTGAGAGATGTTGAGGGGTAAAATCTTATTACATTGTTGATCACTCACATTGGCGATGGGGTCGCACCCGATCCAAATGCTCTGCTTGCCAGCTGGCCTGCTGGTGCAATATTCTAGCAACGAGAGAAAAAGGGAAAAAGGGAAAAAGGGACGTCATCATTAATATCCGGCAGTCAAGTCAATAGGCTGAGCATTTAATGGTGTAGAAACGGTCATAATGACTTGGCCAGCATTTAATGGAATAAAAAGAAAGAGAAAGCATACTTCGGCCAAAATGCCTCGGCAAATATACCTCGGCACTCTAGCTCGGTTTCCACAGCCTCGCTGTTCTTCGCACCAACGCAATTATGGCCTCATAAAGGCCATGTACATCCACCTGCTTTAACATTTAATGCCTTATTTCCTTCCATCATTAAGGCATTTATGGCTGCCATGTTGCCCCCCTTGGCACCTTTTGCGCGGAAGGATGGCGTCATGAAGCCAAGACAAAGAGTTCTTGACTCCATGCTTCACAGAAGTCCGACTCGGCCGACCACATTATACTTCGGCAGGTTCAGCCAACCTTATGCCTTGGCAACCCGAGCTATTCTTATGCTTCTGCCATCAAGGCCAGACCATTCCTCGGCCATCTGATCCGAGCTACTTCAGACCTCTGCGGAATCTGGCGCGGGAGAGTTCAAATTCACTGTAACAGAATAAGATTCCAAACAAGGAATCATGCCAAGACGTGGCCTAGGACCTACAATAGTGGCCTAGGGACCATGCAGCCACTGAGTCTCAAGCCATCGGCCAGCTCTCCCGCCTCCCAGCCGTCGATCCTCTAACTAACAAGATACGGATCCTACCGGCCTGTAACAACCTGATTCGAATCCGTTTCGAATCCCAACAACTTTCAGACCTCATCCAGAGCACGTCCAAGAAGTCAGGTGACCGCCTATAAATACTACCACCCTCAAGCCTCTCAGGTACGACTATTCTACGCCCATTTTTATTCACAGTTCTCACACTCCGCCATAAAAGCTCCCATGAGAGCTCGAAGGAACTCTTCCTCAGGAATCCTTCTCCCCATATTTGTTGATTGCTGGTCTCCACTGACTTGAGCGTCGGAGGGTCTTCCGCAGAGGGCCACCCCCAACGCCTCTCGCGTGAGGACTGTCTTGCAGGTCTACCAAGGAGGGAGCCCACGCTGCAGCTCGATCGCGCCGAGCCGAGGACAGATTCCAGCAGCAAAAGAGACAGAAGTCATCAGACTTGGCACCTACAAGCTCCAGGATCTGAACGGGAAATCTATTCCTCAGACGTGGAATTCAGACAACCTCCGCAGATATCATCAGTAGGGTATGCCTTCTACAGGCCCGCCTCATAAATTTTGTTGGCATATTGCTTTTATGATTTATGGCATGGTCACCACAATCACTTCTCCAAAAAATCATAATGAAAAAACAGATGCCACTTGCTAACTCTCGGCACGACCGAGCTGTCTCCTCGACTAGAAAATCTTCGAACCTTGGCTGGGCCGAGTTCTGATCTCCGTACCTCGGCAGGGCCGAGTCCTTATCTCCGAACCTCGGCAGGGCCGAGCCTTAATCTCCGAACCTCGGCAGGGCCGAGCCTTTATCTCCAAACCTCGGCTAGGCCGAGTCCCTGATCTCCGAGCCCCGGTCAAAGCTAGAGTGCATCTCTTATTATCGGAAGCCCCGGCCAGAGCCGAAGTGCATCTCTTATTATCGGAAGCCCCGGCCAGAGCCGGAGTGCATCTCCTATTTATCTAAAACATCGGCCAAGACCGAGTGACATATCAGAACCTCGGCTAAGAGCCGGAGGAAGTTTGTTATTAATCTTGAAGGCTCGGCAACACCAAGTAATTTATTATTTGGAAGCTCGGTTACAACGAGTAGCATCTTAGAAGGCTCGGCAACAACCGAGTAATAAATAATCTTGAAGGCTCGGCAACAACCTAGTAATAAATTTCTTGAAGGCTTGGCAACAACCGAGTAATAAATTACTTGAAGGCTCGACAACACCGAGTAAATATTATTTGGAAGCCTCGGTTACCACCGAGTGGCATATTTGGAAGCCTCGGTTACAACCGAGTAGCATCTTGGGAAGGCTCGGCAACACCGAGTAATTTATTATTTGAAGGCTCGGCAACACCGAGTAAATTAATATTTGAAAGCCTCGGTTACAACCGAGTAGCATCTTGGGAAGGCTGGGAAGGCTCGGCAACACCGAGTAATTTCTTATTTGAAGGCTCGGCAACACCGAGTAATTTCTTATTTGGAAGCCTTGGTTAAAACCGAGTAGCATCTTGGGAAGGCTCGGCAACACCGAGTAATTTCTTATTTGAAGGCTCGGCAACACCGAGCAATTTATTATTTGGAAGCCTCGGTTACAACCGAGTAGCATCTTGGGAAGGCTCGGCAACACCAAGTAATTTATTATTTGAAGCCTCGGCAACACCGAGTAATTTATTATTTTGAAGCCTCGGCTACAACCGAGTAGCATCTTGGGAAGGCTCCGCAACACCGAGTAATTTATTATTTGAAGGCTTGGCAACACCGAGTAATTTATTATTTTGAAGCCTCGGCTACAACCGAGTAGCATCTTGGGAAGGCTCGGCAACACCGAGTAATTTATTATTTGAAGGCTCGGCAACACCGAGTAAATTAATATTTGGAAGCCTCGGTTACAACCGAGTAGCATCTTGGGAAGGCTCGGCAACACCAAGTAATTTCTTTTTTGAAGGCTTGGCAACACCGAGTAATTTAATATTTGGAAGCCTCGGTTACAACCGAGTAGCATCTTGGGAAGGCTCGGCTCGGCAACACCGAGTAATTTATTATCTTGAAGCCTCGGCTACAACCGAGTAGCATCTTGGGAAGGCTGGCAACACCGAGTAATTTCTTATTTGAAAGCTCGGCAACACCGAGAAATTTATTATTTGGAAGCCTTGGTTACAACCGAGTAGCATCTTGGGAAGGCTCGGCAACACCGAGTAATTTATTATTTGAAGGCTCGGCAAAACGAGTAATTTATTATTTTGAAGCCTCGGCTACAACCGAGTAGCATCTTGGGAAGGCTCGGCAACACCGAGTAATTTATTATTTGAAGGCTCGGCAACACCGAGTAAATTAATATTTGGAAGCCTCGGTTACAACCGAGTAGCATCTTGGGAATGCTCGGCAACACCGAGTAATTTCTTATTTGAAGGCTCGGCAACACCGAGTAATTTAATATTTGGAAGCCTCGGTTACAACCGAGTAGCATCTTGGGAAGGCTTGGCAACACCGAGTAATTTCTTATTTGAAGGCTCGGCAACACCGAGTAATTTATTATTTGGAAGCCTCGGTTACAACCGAGTAGCATCTTGGGAAGGCTCGGCAACACCGAGTAATTTATTATTTGAAGGCTCGGCAACACTGAGTAATTTATTATCTTGAAGCCTCGGCTACAACCGAGTAGCATTTTGGGAAGGCTCGGCAACACGAGTAATTTCTTATTTGAAGGCTCGGTAACACCGAGTAATTTATTATTTGGAAGCCTCGTTACAACCGAGTAGCATCTTGGGAAGGCTCGACACCCGAGTAATTTATTATTTGAAGGCTCGGCAACACCGATTAATTTATTATTTTGAAGCCTCGGCTACAACCGAGTAGCATCTTGGGAAGGCTCGGCAACACCGAGTAATTTATTATTTGAAGGCTCGGCAACACCGAGTAATTTATTATTTGAAGGCTCAACACCGAGTAATTTATTATTTTGAAGCCTCGGCTACAACCGAGTAGCATCTTGGGAAGGCTCGGCAACACCGAGTAATTTATTATTTGAAGGCTCGGAAACACCGAGTAATTTATTATTTTGAAGCCTCGGCTACAACCGAGTAACATCTTGGGAAGGCTTGGCAACACCTAGTAATTTATTATTTGAAGGCTCGGCAACACCGAGTAATTTATTATCTTGAAGGCTCGGCTACAACCGAGTAACGGTCTCCGTACCTTGGAGGCCAAGTAAAATATAATCTTAAAGGCTCAGCTACAACCGAGTAACGGTCTCCGTACCTTGGCAGCGCCAAGTAAAATATAATCTTGAAGGCTCGGCTACAACCGAGTAACGGTCTCCGTACCTTGGCAGTGCCAAGTAAAATATAATCTTGAAGGCTCGGCTACAACCGAGTAACGATCTCCGTACCTTGGCAGCGCCAAGTAAAATATAATCTTGAAGGCTCAGCTACAATCGAGTAACGATCTCCGTACCTTGGCAGCGCCAAGTAAAATATAATCTTGAAGGCTCGGCTACAACCGAGTAACGATCTCCGAACCTTGGCAGCGCCAAGT
>UESW01004118.1:1183270-1217122 GCA_900491605.1 Calamus simplicifolius | reverse complement strand
TAACTATTGATGTGGCTAATGATGTAGCTAATAAAGCCACAAGGGTAATCATGGCAAGATCAACCACGTGGCACAAACACATCACGTCGGCCCCATCTCCAAGGCAGCAGAGACGGCTTCGACCTCTTTAGGTCGGCCCCACCGGTACCGGCATCTCCAAGGTATCCGAGGCGGCTCCGACCTCTTCAGGTCGGTCCCGTCGGCCCCGGCGACTCTAAGCCAGCTGAGGCGGCTCCGACCTCTTCAGGTCGGCCCCGCCGGCCTCGGCATCTCCAAGCCACCCGAGGTAGCCCCGACCTCTTCAGGTCGGCCCCGTTGGCCCCGCGTCTCCAAGGTAGCCGAGGCGGCCCCGACCTCTTCAGGTCGGCCCCATCGGCCATGGTGTCTCCAAGCCAGCCGAGGCAGCCCCGACCTCTTCAGGTTGGCCTCGTCAGCCCCAGCATCTCCAAGTTAACCAAGGCAGCACCGACCTCTTCAGGTCAGCCTCGTCGGCCCCTGCGTCTCCAAGGTAGCCAAGGCTGCCCCGACCTCTTTAGGTCGGCCCGTCGGCCCTGCATTTTCAAGCCAGCCGAGACGGCCCCGACCTCTTCAGGTCGGCCCCATTGGCCCCGGCGTGTCCAAGTTAGCCGAGGTGGCCCCGACCTCTTCAGGTCGGTCCCGTTGGCCCCGGCGTCTTCAAGTCAGCCGAGGCAGCCCCAACCTCTTCAAGTCGGTCCTGTCGGCCCCGGCATCTCCAAGCCAGCCGAGGCGGCCCCAACCTCTTCAGGTCGGCCCCGTCGGCCCCGACATCTCCAAGTTAGCCGAGGTGGCCCTGACCTCTTCAGGTCGGCCCCGTCAGCCCTGGCATCTTCAAGCTAGCCGAGGCGGCCCCGACCTCTTCAGGACGGCCCCACATCTGCTTTCTGACCAGCGCAGCCTGACACAACCAGGCTCACTTACCGCTTGACCACGCCATCGATGGGACCAGGCCCACCTACCGGCTGACTCTGCCAATTGATGGGACTTGGCCCACCAACTGCCGGCTTCCCCTTTCCGATAGGATAGGACTCACCAATCAGCCCCAAATTCATGTAACCCCCATATGTCCCGCGGATATCTCCCCCTTACAAATTCCGCGTGGCCAATCTCCATACAAATCTCAACCGCCTATAAAAGGGTGAACCCATTGAAGATTCAGGTATGCGAATACAGGCACCCTCTCACTCTACTATCCCAGAGAAACTCTATCTCTCAGAGCTTTCTTTGCCCTAAAGAGCTCTCTCGAGCTCTTCTTCATTTGTAACCTCGATCACTGACTTGGGCGTCGGAGGGTCCCCACTGGAGAACCCCTCCAGTCCCAGGACTTCTTGCAAATTGTCCAGTTAGGCGAGGATCTCCTCAACGAATAGATCAACCTTCCCAGCACTCAATACCGGTGATCGGGCGTCATCAGATTGGCGTGCCAGGAAGGGAGGGTGCACAGAAAGAAAGATATGAACCCCGCAACATTCCTTCCTTTTCCCTCTCTCAACAATGGTAATGACGCGGGCTCAAGATGCTTCTACCAGTTACCCCAGGGGGCATCCCCCACCCACTCGACACCAGGAAGTTATCCTCCCTGCTGCCGATCCCCCCGTCGCCTGCCCACCACCAGACGCAACTGCCCCAGCTGATCAGCTGGCAGCCCTTACCCAACAGGTCCAAGCTCTCACCGCCATGGTCCACAGACTTTAGGAGAAGCAGTCCGTGGCCACCCAGCATCAGACTGCTCCCCCTGCTAGTCAACAATCTGCAAGGGGAGTCTTCTCAGAGAGAGGCCGGTCGTCGCCAGGCTTCCCCTAGGAAGCTCCATCGTGAATCCCTCAAGCGGCCACAATCCCCCGACTGTGGCCCGAGCAAGCTTCCACCGGAGCCACGATGCCAGGAGGAGCCGAAGCGGAAGTCTTATCTTCCGCATCCTTCCCCATCTTCTTCTTCTTCCTTGTCCTCCGAGCCACTCAGGAGGACCCCTACAATCAATCACCAGGCGAAGGATCGCCTGGATGAATACCGTCGGTAACTGGACGAGCTCACCAGGAGAATCAACAACCAATCGGAGGAGGAGTATGACACTCGTCCTTCACACCCGTCAAATATTGGAGGAGCCCGTACCCTCCAGATTCTGTTTCCTCCAGATAATCCATACGATGGTATGACGGATCCTCTTGACCATCTCGAGAGCTACAAGGCTATGATGCAGGTCCAGGGCGCTATGGATGCCCTTATGTACAAGGCTTTTCCCGCCACTCTATGGAAAGCCGCCCGTGCCTGGCACACGCGCTTGTCCCCTCACAACTTTGATTCCTTTAGAGAGCTGGAAAGGGCCTTTTTGACACATTTTGATGCCTGCCGATGGATCCCGAGGGTCGTTGACAGTCTCTTCTCTGTGCATCAGAAGGAGGGGGAGTCACTGCGGGATTTTATGGCCCAATTCAAGACCGCCGCCCTCGAAGTCTATCACCTAGACGATGCGGTGGCGACGTTAGCTCTGAAGCGGGGGCTTCTCCCATCCTGCTTCACCTTCTCCCTAATAAGAAGCCCCCGGGCTCCTACTCCGACTCCTCCTCCAAACCCAGAAGTACATCCGCACAAATGAGGCCGACCTACCCACCGAGAGTCCTCGAGGGGATCCAGCCACAGGCCTGCCCGTCTGGAGCCAAGCGGACCTTCTCGCCCCCGGACCGCGAGCGTTAGAGCCTCACCCCTCGAGAGGGTGAACTCATGCCTCTCCTTGCTCCTCGCTCTCATATCCTTGTGGAAATTGAGGGCGAGCCTTACCTCCAACGACGTCCTCCCATGAAAAGGGCATCCCTCGGGACAAAAGCCGCTACTATCGCTTCCACTGGGATTACAGCCATGACACTGACAATTGCTACAATTTGAAGCGTGCTATCGAGGAGCTCATCCAACGGGGCTACCTAGAAAGTATGTCTAGAAGGTGCCACCGCCACTGCCAGTCCTTATGGGGTCCCCGCCTGCTCAGGCTGCTATCGACAATACCCACACGGAGCGGACGGTCGGGATGGTATCTTGGGGGGCAGCTTCTTCATCTAAGCGGCCGAGAGGAGAAGAGGCATCAAACAATGTAGTTCTTGGGGGGGTCGGCAGTTGTTAAAAATGTAAATAATGAAGGCGTCGTCATCTCCATGACGATCTCCAAGCACCCTGTAAAAAGGATATTAGTTGATAGTGACAGCTCAGCTGACATCCTTACCTACGACGCATTTGTTCAGATGAGATTATCTCTTGACTCTCTTCAGCCCGTGGCAGCCCCTCTAGTCGAGTTTACTGGGGATTCAGTAAGGGTCGAGGGTGAAATATCCTTGCCTACGACGGCCGAACACCACCACGCCAGAGCATAGTCATCATGAAGTTTCTGGTCGTACGAGTCCCTCTGGCATACAATGCCATCCTCAGATGACCAGGCCTAAATTTGTTGGATGCGGTCATCTCCACCTGACATTTGCTCATGTAGTTCCCCACTAGTGGAGGCATCGGAGAGATGTGAGGCGAGGTCAGCCCGGTCTTGCCTTGTTATCACGCAGCATCGAGCCCTCAGGAGGCCGAATCGACCTCGGAAGTGCCTGACCTCAGAGAGTCTAGTAAAGGATGAGAGCCGACTGAGCGGCTCTTAACCTTTCCCTCGAAGACAACCCGACAAAGACTGTGCGCGTCGGCGAGCTCCTCCCTTCAGAGGATCGCGACCGTCTCCTGACTTTCCTACGGGCCAACTCGGATATATTTGCCTGGTCAGCATCCGACATGCCCGGCATCCCTCCGGAGGTGATCACCCATAAGCTCAATATTGACCCAAAGTACCGTCCGGTCCACCAAAGGAAGAGAAGCTTTGCTTCCGAACGGCAAAAGGCCATTGATGAAGAAGTCAATAAGCTACTTAGCGCCGGTCATATCCGGGAGGCACATTACCCCAGCTGGCTGGCCAATGTGGCCATGGTGTGAAAGGCAAACGGGAGTTGGAGGATCTGCATCGACTTCACTAACCTGAACAAGGCGTGCCCAAAGGATAGTTTTCCTCTGCCCTGGATCGACCAGCTGGTAGATTCCACCTCCGGCCATGAACTTCTCAGCTTCATGGATGCCTTCTCCGGATATAATCAAATAAAGATGGACCCTGGTGATGAGGAGCACACATCTTTTGTGATGGAGAAAGGCATCTATTGCTATAAGGTGATGCCCTTCGGCCTTAAGAATGTGGGGGAGACCTATCAAAGGTTGATAAATAAAGTCATCCAAGATCAACTGGGCCGAAACATGGAAGTCTACGTGGACGATATGTTGACAAAAAGCACCCGCGCTTCCGACCATATCTCCGACCTAGAGGAAACTTTCAATAACCTCCGTCATTTTCAAGTCAAATTGAATCTCAAAAAGTGTACCTTCGGTGTCACGGTGGGCAAGTTCTTAGGCTTCATGGTGACCCAGCGAGGGATCGAGGCGAACCCTGAGAAGATCAGTGCCATCCTCGATATGAGGCCACCGTCTAGTAAGAAGGAGGTGCAGCGGCTCATAGGGAGGGTGGCGGCCCTAAGCTGTTTCCTCTTCAAGTCAGCTGAGCGATGCTTTCCCTTCTTCAAAACCCTATGAAAGGTGAACAGCTTCGAATGGATGAATGATTTCAAAAGGCCTTCGACGGCTTGAAGGAATTCCTGTCCTCCTCGCCATTCCTGTCGAAACCAAAAGACGGGAAGACCCTTTTTCTCTACCTTGCCGCCTCTCCAGAAGCTGTTAGCTCTGTCCTGGTACGTCTTGATGCCAACGGGACCCCGAGACTTGTCTACTTGTGAGTAAGGTGCTTCACGATGCGGAAGTCAGGTACTCCATGTCTAAAAAAATTATCTTCGCCCTGATTGTCTCTGCCCGGCGCCTCCACCCATATTTCCAAGCACATCCTATCGTGGTGCTCACAGATCAACCCCTCTGAGCCATCCTGGCTCACCCAGACACCTCAGGCCGGCTAGCTAAATGGACCATCAAGTTGGGAGAGTTCGACCTCTCTTTTCAAGCTCGGCTGGCTCTGAAGTCCCAGGTCCTGGCCGACTTCCTGGTCGAATGCACTTGGGCCGAGGAGCCGACCGAGGAAGCTCCCATAAAGCAGCCTATTGCCGAGCCGATGATGATGGGGAATCCTGGATCCTCCATGTGGACGGCGCCTCGAATTCCCAAGGAAGCGGCGTCGGCTCATTCTTGCGGGCCCAAATGGGGAGATGGTGGAGTGTGCCCTCCAGTTCTTATTCAAAGCCACTAACAATCAGACCGAGTGCGAGGCCCTACTAGCAGGGCTAAGGCTCACTCAGGAGTTTGGAATACAACACCTCAGAGCTTTCATGACTCACAACTCGTATCCGGACAAATCAACGGAGAGTATGAGGTGCATGATCTCGCCATGGCCCAGTACTTGAGCAAGGTCCAGCTTTAGTCTCTCCACTCTCTTATTTTAGCATCAGCTATATCCCTCGGAGCGAGAACGCCAAAGCCGACACTCTCTCCCAGCTGGCCATCTCCATTGATGGCGTCACGAGGAATGCCTACATTGAGCATTTGGAGAGGCCCAGCATAGAAGATAAAGAAGAGGTCTTCCCGCTCACCCAAGAGCCGACTTGGATGGATCCCTACATTCGCTAACTCGCAGATGGCACTCTCCCCGCTGACCGCAACGAAGCTAAGCTACTCAAATGGAGAGCCTCCAAATTCACCCTCCTGGACGGACGCCTGTACAGGAGATCATTTTCTTACCCCCTGCTCAAGTGCGTAGGACCTATCGATTCCGATTACATCCTCAGAGAAATTCATGATAGCATATGCAGAAATCACATGGAGGGCAGGTCCCTAGCTCAGAAGGCCCTCCGCCAAGGGTACTTCTGGCTCACCATGAGGGACGATGCTGCCAAGTTGGTCCAGAAGTGTGACGGCTGCCAGCACCACACGCATATCCAGCACCAACCCTCTGTCCCTTTGAATCCACTCTCGGCCCCATGGCCCTTTGACCAGTGGGGGATGGACATCCTTGAACCATTCCCCCTGGCTTGGGACAGCGGAGGTTCCTGATTGTCGCCATCGACTACTTCACCAAGTGGGTCGAGGTTGAGGCACTGGCCAAGATCACTGAGAACAAAGTCAAAGCCTTCTTCTGGAAGTCAGTCATATGTCATTTCGGCCTGCCTCACATTCTCGTCACCGATAACGGCCGCCAATTCGACAACGCCACATTCAAAACTTTCTGCAACGAACTGGGCATCCACCATCGATTCACCTCCGTCGGCCACCCACAAACCAATGGGGAGGCCGAGGTTATGAACCGTACCATCCTCAAGGGGCTCAGAACTCGGCTGGACGGATAAAGGCCGGTGGGTAGAAGAGCTTCTTTGTGTACTGTGGGCCTACCACACGACCCCAAGGGCTCCGACAGATGAAACCCACTTTAGTCTAGCCTTCGGGTCCGAGACGGTCATTCCTGTGGAGATCAGATTGCCAAGCCCGTGCGTGGAGTCCTACAACGAGGAAGACAACTCTGCCCAGCTAAGAAATAACCTCAACTTCATCGATGAAGCGCATGATCAGGCGCGATTGCATATGGCAACCTTTCACCAACGAGCAGCCAAGTACTACAACGTCCGGGTCTGTCCCAAAGTATTTCGCCCTGGAGATCTGGTTCTAAGGAAGGCTGAGGTGTCCAAGCCAACTGAGGGGGGCAAACTGTCCACCAATTGGGAAGGTCCTTACCGTATTGCCGAGGTGCTCCACCAAGGAGCGTACCGAATTGAAGAGCTTAACGGTTGACCCATCCCACATACCTGGAATGCGGACAACCTTCGTCGATATTATCAATAATGTATCTCTCTACATTATGAACAATAAAGGACCTCCTTCAACACCATAGCCGCTTCTTTCAAGGACCAGGTCTCAGAAAAGGAGCTCGCTGGCATCGCGGCTCATGTGACACCACTTGGCCCTGGCACGGCGGTTCCCACAAGTAGGTTCAAGACCCTAAGGCTCCGTAATCGGTCGAGTCGCCCCTCGCAGTGGTTTCCAAACCCCCGAGGCGGTTCAAAAGGAGCTCATCGGCATCGTGACCCCTGGGACACCACTAGGCCCTGGCACGGCGGTGCCCCGAGTAGGTTCAAGACCCTAAGGCTCTGTAACCGGTCGAGTCACCCCTCACAGTGGTTCTCAAACCACCAAGGCGGTTCAAAAGGAGCTCGCCGGCATCGCGGCCCATGGGACACCACTCGGCTCCGACACAGTAGTGCCCCTGAGTAAGTTCAAGACCCTATGGCTCCGTAACCGATCGAGTTGCCCCTCGCAGCGGTTTCCAAACCCACGAGGCAGTTCAAAAGAGCTCACCGGCATCGCGGCCCATAGGACACCACTCGGCCCCGGCACAGCGGTGCCCCCGAGCAGGTTCAAGACCCTAAGGCTCCGTAACCGATCGAGTCATCCCTCGCAGCAGTTCCCAAACCCCTGAGGCGGTTCAAAAGTAGCTCGCCGACATCGCGGTCCATGGGACACCACTCGGGCCCGGCACGGTGGTGCCCTCGAGTAGGTTCAAGACCCTAAGGCTCCGTAACCGGTCGAGTCGCCCCTCGCAGCGGTTCTCAAACCCCCGAGGCGGTTCAAAAGGAGCTCGCCGGCATCGTGGCCCATGGGACACCATTTGGCCCCGACACGGCGGTGCCCCCGAGTAGGTTTAAGACCCTAAGGCTCCGTAACCGATCGAGTCCCCTCGCAGCAGTTCCCAAACCCCGAGGCGGTTCAAAAGGAGCTCACCATCGCGGCCCATGGGACCCACTCGGCCCCGGCACGACGGTGCCCCCGAGTAGGTTCAAGACCCTAAGGCTTCGTAACCGGTCGAGTCACCTCTCGTAGCAGTTCCCAAACCCCCGAGGTGGTTCAAAAGGAGCTCGCCGGCATCGCGGCCCATGGGACACCACTCGGCCCCGGCACGGCGGTGCCCCCGAGTAGGTTCAGGACATTAAGGCTCCATAACCGATCGAGTCGCCCCTCGCAGTGATTCCCAAACCCTCGAGGCGGTTCAAAAGGAGCTCGCCGGCATCGTGGCCCATGGGACACCACTCGGCCCCGGCACGACGGTGCCCTCAAGTAGGTTCAAGACCCTAAGGCTCCATAACCGATCGAATCGCCCCTCGCAGCAGTTCCCAAACCCTTGAGATGGTTCAAAAGGAGCTCGTCGGCATCGCGGCCCATGGGACACCACTCGGCCCCGGCACGGTGGTGCCCCTGAGTAGGTTCAAGATCCTAAGGCTCCATAACTGGTCGAGTCGCCCCTCGCAGCAGTTTTCAAACCCCCGAGAAAGTTCAAAAGGAGCTTGCCAGCATCGCGGCCCATGAGACACCACTCGGCCCCGGCACGACGGTGCTCCCGAGTAGGTTCAAGACCCTAAGGCTCCGTAACCGATCGAGTCGCCCCTCGCAGCGGTTCCCAAACCCTCGAGACGGTCCAAAAGGAACCTGATGACTCTCAACTCTCAGGTCGCCCTCCGAGACTCAAAAGGCTTCTGACAGCCACAATTTTGCCTTAGCAGCCCAAAATCTACCTCAACGGACAACGGCTAATTGGTTGGTGGGCATCCACTTTTGGGTTCGGCCCGACCCCGAGCTAATGCCCTGGCGTCGGCCTCGAGCTTTCGCCCCTGCCTCATCCTAGTCGGCCTTGCCCCGGCTCTTCCCTTCAACCTTGGCCTCGGCACATAAATCCCCGAGGCAGTTCAGGGTCAGGGCTCGTCGGCACTATGTCTAAAAACGCATCGCTCGGTCCTGTGCCGTCCTCAATGGACTTCGCCCACCCGAGTAGCCTTCGGAACCAATCACCAAAGCACCCCTATGAGTTCGACAGCTTCGCGCCTGTCCAAGCGGTTCCCTAAGTTCACGGGCCTAGTTAGCGGCACGGATCTTCGTGGACTTGTTCAAGTCACTCTCAAGCCTAAGTTTGGGAATCTACCGCGGCACCTCCAACACACATGATACTTAAGCAGGAAAGTAAGGCGTTTGAAGAATAACTCCCTTTTCATTGAATATCTTAGAATGATTATAAAATTTGACCTGGGGGTCAGTTACAAAAGGAAAAGGAAAAAATACAAAGTGCAGAAAACAAAAATGCAAGCTGTTTCAGGGCTCGCTCGGCCCTAGATCCTCTCTGTCCTCTTCCTCCTCCGCCGGTTCTTCGCCAAGATCCCTGGGCTGGATCTTGTCAAGATCGAGGCTATTAATATTAAGGGCCGCAGACGCTTTCGCCTTGCAAAGTTCGAAGCCCTTCACATATGTGTCAAAGCTGGCCTCGATAACCTCCTGCTCAAACTCTGCCGAGGCCTTAAAACCGGCGATGGCATAGTCACCATGGCTCGGCCTTCCGGATCTGTGCCTCCGCCCTGGCTTCGGCCTCCCAGATTCGTGTTTCAGCCCCAGCCTTAGCCTCCCTGGTACGCGCCTCGGCTTCCCAGGCCCTGCTTTCTGCCTCCTCGGCGTGGGCATGGGCCTCTGCCCTGGCCCGCTCGTGCCCAGCATTGACCGCCGCTGCTTCCGCCGCAACGACTCTCTCTGCTGCCCTAGTCTCCCATCGCCGCGTTGACCCGGCTTTCCATATATTGGAGCTAGCGGAGTAGCTCCTCTATCCTAACCCTGGCCGACTCTAGTCTGGATGAGACGAGGGCCAGTTAGGCCTCGGCCGCAGAGGCTCGGCTGCCTTCAATCTTGGCCCGGCACTTTGCTTCCTTTATTCGGCCACCAGATCCTCTTCCCGAGCCTTGGCCTCTCCGGTAGCTGGGCCAGTCTCTGACTCAATTCCTGGCCCTGCTTTTTGTATCTCTCGACCCTCTCCCGGTTGTGCCAGCAAATCCCCCGAATGGGACATTGCTGCACGGAAGGCGAAGACCCCATTAGCCAGCTGCATCAAAAGAAAAAGCTTGTCAGCCACAAGTCAACCAAAACATGTCAAAAAGAAACCAATTTCAGGGAAATACCTGGAGCACGTTCACCATTACCATGTCGAGGACGACGGCATGGGACAGTCGCCCCATCTTCTCATCGATTTCTGGGCATCGCGTCCCTGACAGCAGGACGGCTGCCTGCCCGGCATCCCCCATGGTGATCAGTTTGGGTGCCGGCTGCGCCGGCTGCTCCGGTGTCTCATCAATTGGCCGCCGAACCGGATGAGTTGTGAGCCACCAGGATGAGCTCCCCGGCTCGGCTCTATGCCTGCTGGACCTTCTCTCCCCGACATCGGGTCTCCTCGGCCTAGCATCGGACCTTCTGGCAGTGGTCTCCCCCTCCCCGATAGTTGGGGGTGCCCTCTCCGCCTCGGCTCGGCGGGAGCCGGAGGGCTTCTAACAATTGCAACCTGCCCCGCCTTGGTTAAATCGGTGACGGCAGGGACTTCCTCCTCAGGATCCAAAACCATCATGACACCTCAATGGTGGTTGGGATCTCCCCTTCTTCCGTCTCGGCCCCGGATGGCCGGGGGCCGCTCCTTCAGCCGGTACCTCCTTAACCGGCTCTTCCACAGGCGCCTGGGCTGTGGGGGCTTCTGAGGTCTGGGCCGGTTCGACATGGGCTCCTCTTGGCTGGCCTCGCCTGCTCGCCGGCGCCAGCCTCTTTTGGCATGTGACGGCCTCGAATTTCTCCACAGGAATCCTCATTGCTGCACAAGAAACACACATCAGTACCAAAAAAAAAAAGAAGAAGAGGGGGGGGGGGTGAAGAAATGAATGGCAAAATGGGCAAGGGCAACGCCCAGCCGAGGGTGAGAGAAATAGGTTTCTGTGCTCACCGACTGTCGGGGCCAACTCGGCCTCATACAAGTTCTCCTCGTATAGGAGATCCTTGGAGGAAGGGATCTGGGAAGACGAAAAGTGGCGAAAGAGTTCCCCGTCCTTATCACTCACATCCGAATTCTCGTTGGAGCTGACGTCCGGTTCCCCCCAGTCAGTCCTCACTCCCTCCACATAGGCAAAAAGGAATCGAGATTTTCACCCCTTGATTTTGGATGGAATACCTAAAGGGAGGGCCCTACCCGGCCTGGCGATGAACACCCACCACGCCCCCTCGCCCTGGCGGCGGAGCTTATAGAAGGCTCGAAACAAAGACAGGCTGGCCGTGGAGCCCTGGAAATGACAAAGAATGACGAAGGCGCAGAAGATCCAATCGAGTTCGGAGTCAACTGCGCCGGCACTAGCCTATATCTATTTAATAGGTTTAGAAAGAAGGAGTAGAAAGGAAGCCGCAGCCCGCACCGAAAGAACTCTTCGTACAAAGCAACCTGCCCTGGGAGGACGGAGGTCACTCTGTCTTCAGGTCCCGGCGCGGACAGATGGATAAAGTCGGGGACCCTATACATGACCCTAAGGGCCTCTACCTCTTCAGGGGTCATGGTGGAGGCAATCCCCCATGGCCCCGTCGGGTCAAGACTAGCTGCCGGAGGAGATGCCAGACGACGGGAGGAAAGAGGAACTGCTCTCACGGGGGAGTTTGGGCAGATGGTTGGTCACTCACCCCGGCCGATCGCGAATCGTGATCCCACTAACGGTCGGGGAATTTGGCTGACAGTCGAAGTGCGGTCCTCACCAATGGAAGGGGATGACTCTACCACTGGTCTCTTACCCTCTTTAATGGCCCTACGGTCCATGGATCAAAAGGTTAAGGGTGAAAAATGGAAACCAACCTGGAAGTTAGTAAGAAGACGAAGGCTGAAGGTCTCGGGTCGCAGGGGAGCTCAAGGAGGAAGAAGGCAGGGAGACAATTGCAGTGTAAAGCTCTCCCTCGAACCCATGGAGTGCCTTTTATACCCCAGTTTCAAATCGCATCGCCCAAAAAATTCGCCGCGTGGCCTTCACCTATTGCGCTGAGTCCTCAGGCGCTGGCCATTTCGCCCACGCCCGAGGTGTGCCGCCTCGATTCCGCCGAGGGGCGGGATCCCCGGCCAATGACAATGCTTGAAAAGCGGGGAAGCAATGATGGCGCCTACCTTTTTTCCATCCCTTGAGAAGCACCCCCTCGAGATGACCAAGCTGACATCAGCTCCCACCTACCACATGATTAGGGAAGATTTTTGAAACAACATCGCCTCGGGAGGGCGCGCCAGCTTACTTGCAATTAAAGGCGCCTGTAACTGGTCATCAATTTTTAAATCTTCGCGCCCCTTTCGCCCAAAGGACGGTTGGCGCGTGGCCCTTCGCGCTCAGGAGCATGGGGGCATCTGATGTGGCTAATGATGTAGCTAATAAAGCCACAGGGGCAATCATGGCGAGATCAATCACGTAGCACAAACACATCACGTCGGCCTCGTCTCCAAGCCAGTCGGGAAGGCCCCGACCTCTTCAGGTCGGCCCCGCCGGCCTCGGCGTCTCCAAGGTAGCCGAGGCAGCCCGGACCTCTTCAGGTCGGCCCCGTCCCCAGCATCTCCAAGGTAGCCGAGGCGGCCCCGACCTCTTCAGGTCGGCCCCGTCGGCCCCGGCGTCTCCAAGCCAGCCGAGGTGGCCCCAACCTCTTTAGGTCGGCCCGTCGGCCCCGGCATCTCCAAGTTAGCCGAGGTGGCCCCGACCTCTTCAGGTCGGCCCGTCGGCCCCGGCGTTTCCAAGCCAGCCGAGGCGGTCCCGATTCTTCAGGTCGGCCCCGTTGGCCCCGGCATCTCCAAGCCAACCGAGGCGGCTCGACCTCTTTAGGTCGGCACCGTCGGCCCCAGCATCTCCAAGCCAGTCGAGGCGGCCCGACCTCTTCAGGTTGGCCCCGTCGGCCCGGCGTCTCCAAGTTAGCCGAGACGGCCCCGACCTCTTCAGGTCGGCCTCGTCGGCCCCGGCGTTGCCAAGCCAGCCGAGGCGGCCTCGACCTCTTCAGGATGGCCCCATGTCTGCTTTCTGACCAGTGCTGCCTGACACAATTAGGCCCACCTACCATCTGACCATGCCGTCGATGGGACCAGGCCCACCTACCGACTGACTCGCTGATTGATGGGACTTGGCCCATCAACCGGCTTCCCCTCTCCGATGGGATAGGACCCACCAATCAGCCCCAAATTCACGTAACCCCCACGTGTCCCGCGGACATCTCTCCCTCACGGAGTTCCGCGTGGCCAATCTCCATGCAAATCTCAACCGCCTATAAAAGGATGAACCCGTTGAAGATTCAGGTATGCGAATACAGGCACCCTCTCACTCTACTATCCCAGAGAAACTCTATCTCTCAGAGCTTTCTTTGCCCTAAAGAGCTCTCTCGAGCTTTTCTTCAGCTGTGACCTCGATTACTGACTTGGCGTCAGAGGGTCCCACCGGAGAATCCCTTCGATCCCGGGACTTCTTGCAGGTTGTCCAGTTAGGCGAGGATCTCCTCAGCGAATAGATCAACCTTTTCAGCGCTCAATACCGGTGATCGAGCGTCATGAACTATGATTGCAAACTCTTTTACTTCTTGCGTTAATTTTTGTAAGAATCAAATGAAAGTTTTGAGTCCTACTCGAAAGCCGCTGCAGCAACTAATAATAAAAAGATTAACAATGCTTTAGCTACTGTCTTTCATTGAAGAAGTTTTGCTTCATCTTGTGAACTCTGGGCAACCATGAACTAACTACTTGTTAATTTTAGACGTGGCAGCTGTTTGTACTTTGGGTTACTAACACAACTCAATTTTTGGTGTTGATCTCAGCTTGCTCTCTTCCCAAAGACCGTGTTTTCCATAAGCTAGGCCAGAAAATCTATAAGGTCAGACCGGGTAGGGCCGGGTCGGGCCGGGCCTAATAAAGTGATCTGGGCCAAAATAGGGCCTATTGTGAGATCCGCTTCGGGCTTATTGGAGTGGTGCCACGCTGTTAAAATCCGGAGCCTCCAACCTTATCGGAAATCTTCTTCCTTGCTCTAAAGAATGGAAGTAGATTAATGAATAAATAATTTTTTTTTTTTAAAAAGAGAATATCCAATGGCGTTCGCGGCGGTGCTATCGTCTGCCTCTCCGAGGGTCATCCTCCACAACCAACCCCACCCGCTCTCCTCGAAGCCCCGCCGCACCCCTACCACCCGCACCCTCGCCCTCCCCTCCGCCGCCGACCTCTCCCTCGACGCCTCCGCCGCCCTCGCTGTCGGCTCCGTCGCCGCCCTCGCCGCGGCCCTCTCCCTCGCCGACCCCGAGCGGCGCCGCCGGCAGCAGGCGGAAGAGGTCGGCGGCGGTGACAAAGAGGTGGTCCGCGACTACTTTAACAACACCGGCTTCCAACGCTGGAAAAAAATCTACGGCGACTCCACAGAGGGCGTCAACCGCGTCCAGCTCGACATCCGCCTCGGCCATGCCGAGACCGTCGAGAGCACCCTCCGCATGCTCCGCGACGGCCGGTCCCTCACCGGCGTCACCGTCTGCGACGCCGGCTGCGGCACCGGCAGCCTTGCCATCCCCCTCGCCCGCGAGGGCGCTATCGTCTCGGCCAGCGACATTTCCGCTTCCATGGTGGCCGAGGCCCAGCGCCAGGCGGAGGAGGCCTTGGGGAATGACGCTGAGAACCCATTCGTTAAAATGCCCAAGTTTGAGGTGAGGGATTTGGAGAGCTTGGAGGGGAAGTACGACACGGTGGTTTGCTTGGATGTTCTGATCCATTACCCACAGGGGAAGGCGGAGGGGATGATCAGGCACCTGGCGTCGCTGGCCGAGCGGAGGCTCGTGCTGAGCTTCGCGCCGAAGACGTTCTACTATGACTTGCTGAAGAGGGTGGGAGAGTTGTTCCCGGGGCCGTCGAAGGCGACGAGGGCGTACCTTCACGCCGAGAGGGATGTCGAGCGGGCGTTGGAGAAGGTGGGGTGGCGGGTGCAGCGGAGGGGGTTCATCACCACCCAGTTCTACTTCGCCAAGTTGATCGAGGCGGTGCCCGTCGCTCTGGCTTAAGAGGAAGGTAGCGAGAGGTATTTGTGTTTATTTGTGGTTATGCTTCAATTGTTTGTGGTTAATTCGATTGTTGGAAATTTTGTTTTTGTAGAAGATGTGGTTCTTGCAAATGTTCATGCTTGCTTGAATTTATCTCCTCCATGTTTGCTGCTTGGCCAACTTACTGGTGTTGACAGTCTGAAGTAATTACCTTTTTTTTTTTCCTTTGTTGGATTTTTGGTTAATGTGAAGGTGCCTCCTGATTGATTCAGTACTGAATAACTTCATGATTATAATTATGATTATGATTATTATTATTAGTGTTTAAATGCGATACAGTGGTAATGTGCCAAAGTCAAGGTTTGAACCATGGACCTCCTAAGGGCAAGCACTTAGAAGAAGGGTGCCATCCTGCTGAGCTAACAATTATTGGTAGTTTCAATGTGATTGTCAAAGTTCAAGAAAGAATACTTGCTTTAATGTCATTGTTTCTGGATTGGGAGTTTGATATACTACTGCCATCTTATTAGGAAATGAGGGAGTGAAATTAGGAATGTGGAATAAATACCATGTTCAATTTGAGAATTGTCTTTGTAGGTGGGGCTCATGTTTTATGACAGCTGTGTGCACATTTATTTGTATTGCATGCTTTAATTATTCATTAATCATTTTGTCCTTTGATTGAACGTTGGAATGTTGATAAATATTTCAGTTTGCTTTTGAAACAATTTTCTTCTTAATTGGCTACTTGTTGGAATGTTTGATGTTGCATCTAAATATTAGGTTATCTTGGAGAAGAGGAGCTAGAGTAGTATTTTTGACATGGTTTCAAAACCTAGTGGGTATCTCATGAGACATGAGATGAGGTACCATCCTAAATATCGGAATGGAATCATCTCACCGTTATTTCAGTATTTTTTTTTGGGTTATAAACGGGCGATCACACCACTCCGAAATAAGTCAACCCCGAAATATCGGAATACAAAATTTGCTTCAAAATAACCGGGTAAGGGTCACCAGGGTGCCATTCCCATTGACCAGAATAGCGAGCTACAGCCGAGGCAACCCAATCAGCTGCAGCGTTAGCTTTCCTATAGACATGTCGAATCAAAGATCATAGTTGGACTGGAGAGTATCCCATATATCACTAATCAAAGGGTTATAGGAGGGACAAAGATCAGGAGCCCGTTGAATCCACCGGATGACCGTAATAGAATCTCCCTCGATAACCATCCGGTGCGAGCGCAAGATGCGAACATCATGGTTAATGCCAGCCCATGCAGCCTGCAATTCAACCATGGGAACCGAAATGTCAAGAGAGCCATGCCCGCCAGCCGCAAGCAGCTCACCCTCAGGCCCCCTGATAATAAATCCAGATCCAGCAATGCGACTCGATACAGAACCATCAAAATTCACTTTGACATAACCAGGTGGTGGGGGCTCTCAAGCAATAAAGACCGTAGTACGGTGCGCTGCCAAAGCAGCAGGGGAGTCCCAGATGCCCAGTCTGTCAGAGTGACTATCCAAATCAGAGCGGAGATATTCCGTAGCAAGGAAGCTGGCAGTGCAGATAATAGTCTGTGTCGAGGCCGTACCCTCAGCAAAGACAAGCTGGTTACGGGTCAGCCATATCTAATAAGCCAAATAAGCTAGATACATACCCTGTAAGCATCTGCCGCTCTGGACAGCTGTGTGAACAGCATGCAATAGAGCCCGTCGGCCGGGGCCCTCCTCCGGCGTCCAAGGACTGTATCGAAGATGCAACCAAATCTGGGAGGCACGGAAACATGTAAATAGGGCATGCTCTACTGTCTCATCCTGGAACCCACATATCGGACAAGCGGGCTAATGTTGAGGCCGCGCCCAGCCAGAAGGGAACATGTAGGAAGGCGATCCCACCTTAGTTTCCATAAAAAGAGCTGGATCCTGGGATGACAGGGCAAGCGCCAGATCCAAGCCACATTATCGAGACCCGCAGACCGAGGGCAGATGCAATCAATCAGATCTCTAGTGGAAGCATGAGGAAGGCAGGATCCATGCCAGAGTCTGGTGTCAGAAGCTGCAGAGGAGGCAAGAGGGGTAGCAAGAATCTTTTGCACTAACTCGACTCCAAAAAACCGTGACACCGTAGGAACATGCCAAGCATTAAAGTGCTGGCTAATCAGAGCAGAAACATGCATCAAAGGTCCAACCTCAGAGCTTAGGAATGTCGGCCACCGCGCTAACGGAAGGTTCGCTATCCAGGTGTCATGAGTAACATTTATAGATCTCCCATCCCCAACCATATAATGAATGTCAGACATAATAGTGGGAGCAACCTGGCAAATAGCTCTCCACATGAAGGAACAACCATGTGGAATACAGGAGACTGTCTCAGAAGTCTAGCCTCCATATCTGCCACGCATAATAGAGCTCCAAAAGCAATGAGGTTCCAGGAGGAATCTGGTGGCATGCCTAGCAATAAGGACCTGTCTGCAGACCACCAAAGATTGAATCCCCAAGCTGCCCTCACGAATAGGCAAACAAACCATCTCCCAAGACAAAAGATGAAGGCCATGACCTCCCTGCGTCGATCCCCATAAGAATGCATGAAACCGACGCTCTATCCGTCGAAGACAAGTGATGGGGATCAAAGCGTTGGACAAAGTGTACAGAGAGAGTGAGGTAAGGATAGATCAGAGCAGAGTAACATGCCCCATCATGGAAAGGTCAGAAATCTGCCATCTGTTCAATCTATCATTAATCCGTCGCTCAAGGATCCAAAAGTCCTGCTAACGAGGACTTCGCCCGGTAATAGGGATCCCAAGATAGGACATATGGTCAGATGTCGTCGAAATCCCAAATAATTGGGAGATGGCAGCACGATGACGCTGTGACGTAGACGGGCTAAAACATAGGATAGATTTCTGTACATTAATAAGCTGGCCAAAAGCCTGACAATAAGACTGCAAAATAGCTGAGCAGGCCGTCGCATTCTGAATAGTAGCAGGGCTAAGCAGGATACAATCATCCGCAAAGAGGAGGTGTGAGAGAGGGGGACCATCGGGCCCTGGCATGTACGGCTGTAACTGACGCACACCAACAGCCTGAGCAAAGCTACGGGAGAGATCATCAGCACATAGGATAAACAAAAGGGGAGAGGGGGCATCCCTGACGAAGACCCATAGCAGAGGGAAAGAAACCGGTCGGGCTACCATTGATAAGGATAGAAAAAGTAGGCCACTGAACACAAGCCATAATCCACTCAATGAAGAGATCAGCAAAGCCAAAATCCAGAAGCGTCTGTCTAAGAAATGTCCAGCTGATCCGATCATAAGTTCTCTCCATATCCAGCTTCACAGCCATTAATCTGTGTCTACCAGTCGCCCGCTGAAGATCAAACATGAACTCCTGAGCAATGAGGGCATTATCGGTAATACTGCGGCCTTGGATGAAAGCCCCTTGCTCAGGAAAGATCAGCCGCGGTATGATACCCTGCATCCGAGTGACCAAAAGACGGGCATAAACTTTGTATAAAGTCGTGCACAGGCTAATGGGTCGATAGTGCTGGGGGAGCAAAGCATCCAAACGCTTTGGGATAACGGTAATGTATGTTCGTTGCCAGTCCCGAGGAATGGATCTAGAAGAGAACACAGACTGGATTGCTGAGACAACATCCGGGCCCACAATATCCCAGTAGTGCCGAAAGAAAAAGGATGGAAAGCCATCTGATCCTGGAGCCTTATCAGGCCCCAAAGCCCAAACCGCTGATCGAATCTCCTTCGCAGACACATCCGTCGTAAGATTACCATTATCAGCATCAGTAACCTTAGCAGACTGTGAGACAGGAGTACAAGGAGATCCGCCGATGACCTGCTCCGACCAACGGGTCTGAAAAAATCGGGATATATGCTTCCGAACAGCGTCATCATCCTCAAAGATATGTCCGTCCTCGTTGCTAATACGGCGAATCCGGTTGGCTGCAAGATGAGCCAAAGTAGCCTGGTGAATAATCTAGTATTACGGTCATCCTCCTGAAGCCACTGGATCCGAGATCTCTGGTGCTAGAAGATCTCCTGCTGACTGAGTAACTTATGGTGCAAGGTCAAGCTCTGCCTGAGAGACTGAAGATCAATCAGAGATAGACCACCATCCCGATCCTCCTTAGCCTGAAGATAAGTAATATCAGCTTCAACAGACTGCACCCGCTACCGCAAGTCCCCCACCTCCCTACCGTGCCATCTCCGGAGTCGTCGCTTCACAAGATCTAGACGTCGGGATAACCGATAGGTAGATCTCCCTCTGACCGCCATACGCCAGACCTGGTGGATCAAAGTTCGAACAGAAGGATAGCAAGTCCAAAGCTGCTCAAACCGAAACGGTCCTCGACAGATAAATGACGGCTCAGTAGATATAAGCAAAGGGCAGTGGTTCGAAGCAATCCGTGGAAGATGAGTGGTGGTAGCACGAGGAAAATAGTGAAGCCATCCTGAGGAGGCCATAGCCCTATCCAGACGCTCCCACACACGGGCAAAACCTTGATGGTTGTTGCACCAAGTAAACTGCAGCCCCAAAAATCCCAGGTCCAAAAGACCCGCAGAGGAGATAAAAGAGCGAAACTCACTAGAGTTCGGAGTATCTACAAATCGGCGACCGCCACGCTTTTCTAAAGCATTCACAATACAATTAAAGTCGCCAGCAACAAGAGTAGGAAAGCCCTGATCGAGGAGTGTGATAATCTCAGCCCACAGGCAGTGCTGCTCCCGATAGTCCGTGCTGGCATAAGCATCCAGAAGCAGCCAAGGAGAGGCAGTCCCTTCGGAAACAACCAAGGCGACCTGCTGATGACAATAATGGAAAGCATCAACACGAATAGATGTGGTCTGCCATAGAGCCAGAATACCCCAGAAAGACCATTGGAGTTCACTGCATAGGAACCCCAAGATCGAGAAATCCGATGCCCGAATCGATGAAGACTAGGTCCCGACAGGCGAGTTTTCAGAAGAATATAAATATCAAAATGATGAAGCTGTAGTAGCCGACTAAACGAGGAGTGAAAAGAGGGTTTCGAGGCTCCTCGGACATTCCATATAAGAATCTTCATTGGTCAGGTTGGGGTTTATCTTGTCCCCCTGCTTGGGACCCCATCATGTCCATATCAGTATGGCCTCCTACAAAGGATGTCACTGCCACAACTCCCTGAATAGAACCTGATGGCAATGACAATGTGCCCGGATCAGGTGAAGCTGGCTGCTGGGATAGCTCCAATCCTCTGACCCATGAGAAGAAGGAAGAATTGCCTGTTTCAAAATAGAGACAGCAGCATCATGATCACAGCTGTCCCGGGGTGGCAGTTTAGAGCCAATAATCACCTTCTGGGAAGGACCCGCACGGCCTTTGCCCTTGGCTTTGACTGCTTTGGGAATTGCCCTCTGAGGTATAAGTTCCGCAGGCCGGGCCCGTTTAGTGGAGGCGGGATTAGCATCCTCCTGGATCTTGGGCACTCCGGCCCATCGATCCGATCCACGAAGGCTAAAGGGATTAGTGGCCACTTTGGTACTAGATCCCAGCTTGCTCCCTGCTTTAGTTAATAAACCTTCCTTATGAGGCACTGTTTCAAAATCAGATGGTAGAGACTGCTTAACCTGGCCAGGACCCTGATGAATTGAAGCTGGGGCCTTCGCAGAGAATTTAAAATCAGAGATTAAGCAATGCTCCTTATCCTTCTGCCCAGCCAATTGAGAATTCAGAGTGGATTTAATAGAGATCTTCTGAACATTTGCGCCGGGTGCCAAAGTATTAGACACTTTGGCTACAGTGATCGGCACAGAGAAAACCTCCTGGCACGGGGGGGCCAACTTCAGTTAAGCTGGGGTTCAGAGCCTCCCCCAAGCTAACCGAAGACAACGGAGCATATCGTCTTCGAGCAAACTTCCTTGGAGTCATCCAACCATCACCGGGGGCCGGGGAAGACGATTTACCGTAGGCCGGAGACGACGTCGATGAAGATCGGAGGCCACCAGAATCAGCAATAGAGGGATGTCACAAAATGTGCTAATCGAAATGGTCCTGTCACGTGAGATTAAATTCTTAAGTTTTGATATAGAATCTTTTAGAAACATAGTCGTTTGGAATTCGGAGTTTGAATAGTATCAAGCTGAAGAATTTAGCTAATATTGAAGATGGCTCTATTTTTCAAGTGGTAAATGGCTTACTTACTTTCTGACGCTAATTCAAAAATATAAATTAGATATTTAGGCTTCTGGGTACCTACAACATAAATTTTTAAATTTTTAAATCTTCAAATAAGCATATAAAAATAACTCCTAAACTCTATCCAGTCTAAATCTGGGCCTAACTTGGAGCTTGGATATCTTCAAATATATAAGCTCAAATAGAGAAATAAAAATTCCTCAAGATACTATAATCAAAGCTGATACAAGCCCGATCTTCCTTTTATTGGGTTCGGCCTGATTTGGGGTCCGAAAAGTTGGCCCAAAGAGCTTAGATCACTTGAACAAGGTTGAATCAAATCAGAAGACTGAGGCCTTTTCTCCGCGTAAACTCACAGCCATACACGCACGTGAAGCTCCCCCTCTCCACCTTGACCTGAGTGTCACCCTTTCCTTTTCTTTCTTTCTTTCTTTTTCTTCCTCTTTTTTCTTTTTCTTTTCTTCTTTGTTTCCTAAGTTCCCCCGAACCCATGCTTGCCGATCACTGGGCCACCATTGGCCCTTCTCCGATCGGCCAACCAGCCACTGACGACTGGCTTGGTGCCGGCCGCCACTGGCCTCCTCATCATTTTTCCTTTTTTTTCTTTCTCTTTCTTTTTTTTTTTTTCTTTCTTTTTCTTCCTCCTCCCATCACCCTCATTATGGCCGGTTAGGAGAGGCCGATCGAACCCCACCGAATACCACCCCAGCACCGATGGGGGTCGCCGTCAGCTACTCGGGCCCATAAGGTGGCGGGCACACCGCCAGGCCTAAACCAAGGCGGGAGCCCCGCTGCAGAGGAGGCGGCCCTCTTTCTCCCCTCCTTCGTCGCCTAGCAGCGGCTTCATTCCCCTCACTGGAGCTATTGGTCCGAGAGGCTGTCGGTCTACCCTTGGCACGACCATGGTACGGTTCAGCTATGGCACAGTCAAGCCACGGTCGTGCCTCTCTCCCCCTTCTCTCTCTCTCTCCTCTCGCTTACCTTGCCGGGGTGCAGACGGCCGAAGGAGATGGTTGAAGGCAGAGCTGGGGGAGGTGTTAAGCGAAAAGGGGGGCCAATGCGGCCTCCTCTTTAAGTTAGCGTGGCATGCACATCGGCCCCCTCTTTAAGCTAGCGCGGTATGCTGTGCATGCTGCTCGCGTGTTGCACATGGGTACAGCGATATTGGTGCAGCACTGCCACTCGTTGGTGTGCATGGTGCGTCAGCTCCTTTTTTTTAAATAAGTGGTTTACAGAAATCTTCACTCTCCTATAACCTATCCTCCAAGCAATCCGACTTCATTTCCTTTTGGGCTGGAACTTCTTTTATTTTTTCTATCGGCACCTTCTCCTTCGGCGCCAAGATCAAGGCAAGGTACCATCTCACGCCCTCCTCGTCACCCTCTCTTAGAGGTCTCAAGGAACTGAGTCACACCTTCTTTGCAAGGCTCGACAATCTAAGAGAGCGTGGCAAGGAAGACTTCGGGACCGAGTCTTACCTTCTTTTTTGCATGGCTCGGTAAGGCTAGGCAAAAACGTTTTCCACCTTTCTTCTTGCCCGAGCTACTTTTTAGCATCTCCCTCATTTGGGCCCCAAGGTCCGACTTAGCCACTGAAAACATAGAATACCCAAATGATTAGTCATGCCCCGACAGATAAATTGGAGACATGATAAATTGAAGATCAAACTTACTCCAACGGTCATGCTGCTAAGGCCAGCATTGAAGAGTGCGTCTTCAGCTAGAAGAACTCCAGCTGAGAGCACCTTGTTGCTGGAAAGAATCTTGAAGTCTTCAACCCCATGCTTCGATAGTCGAGGAGCTCTGTTCAGATCCTCGAAGAACCACCGCCACGATCGAGGGAAGCAGCACCCACCACTCCAATAGACTATAAAAAAGCGAGGCTTCCATCCCTTTATTGAGGATGGAACCCTCGAACTTATTTTAAAGGACCTCTGAGGTCCGATGTAAGGCCAGCAGGAGTTCTTCGGAAAGATGATGCTATGACACGCCTAGAACAGGGGCACCATGGCTGTCACTCCCGCAAACTGGCATATGGAGATGAACCCCACAATATAGCGACAGCTGTTTGGCACCACCGCCATGGGGAAATGCCGTAGAACTCCATGACCCTTTCAATCGTTGGGTGAAGGGGAAGGCGGATGCCCGCCTTGAAGCACTCTTCATAAAAGAAAGTCTCGGACTCTAGATCGTCTAAGGCTCTCTATATGGGACCCAGTATTTGCATATCAAATTCGCCAGGAATCCAATATTCACAGTGAATTCTCTCCAGATCTGCCAGAGTTATTGATAAAGCAATGCGAGTTGGGTGCTCCATCTCTTCAAAACAGATGGAAACAACACGGCCATAGTTTTCTCTAGCTAGGGACACTTAGTCTCAGACAAGAGAATAATGCTAAGGATTTGAAAAGATGTGATTGCTGCAGACGCCGGTCTCCCCATTTTAAATCGTTGCACGAAGGGCAGAGGACATCATTAGTGAGGAACCCTAGGAGTCACGGCCTCTCAGTTCAAGCGTTGCGATCTTCAGCTCCGCCACGTGTTATCCAACTGGCTACCCTTGATCGAATTCGAAAAAGCCCACATGTTTGATAGCATGGATAATCATGTTGTATCGGCACTTATGGCATCAGCGTCTCTCTGAATTCAGCCTCCGCTAGTGGGAGTATGGCACTAGGACTCTACTCACTAAGCCCGAACATAAACTTCGAACCGGAGAGTGGGGGGGGGGGGGGGGGGCCAACTGATGCGGGGTAAAAAGTTTCTACATAAATTTGCTAATGTGAATAGGCGGTGGGGCCCACCTTTGGGTTATGGCTGACTGACCCTTATAAGCCGAATGATGCTTTGCCAAGCTACTCTGTCGGCATCTCCGCCAGAATCTTACCAGACCGAACCTTGGTCTACCGACCTTCGGCTTCCTTCACCAAGTTTTACTCCAAAACTAGGGTTACCGAACCTCAACAGTCGGAAGTCTCTCAACCGGTTGTTCCATTTGTCGAGCTTTGGTCCGCACTAAACATCTTGAACACCAAATCATCAGAATCACAGTAATCTCGAAATAAGCCTTCTTATACAGAAATGGGAGCCAAATATAACCTCTTTCGTGATTAGCGGGATTGAAGATTCACTGATAAGGTATATGTTGAAATTAGCTTTATCCTTCTTCAAATTCTACAACTGTTTTCTAAAAATCAAGTAACAGTATACCTTCTCTGCTGCCTTAAAATGTCAAGTCCTAGGACCCCTCAGGTACACACAAAAAAAACCTCTTATTGATGCCATTACACTCGAGAACTCCCCTCTGAATTCCTTTCTCTAAAAATCTTCACATTTTCTGTGGCTAAGAATTTTCACTGACTTGAATGTTGGAGGGTCTTTTGTAAGAACCATCTACCTCATCCCTTGCATGAGGATGTTGTTTTGCAGGTCCACAAGGATGAAAAGATGCCATCTGAACCTCTATGTGCACTGCTATCTCACCTAAAGTTAGGAGAATGGAAATTCGCAGCAACACCCCCTTATAAATGTTGCTACAAGATCATGACTTCTGGAAACATATTTATCAAGCACTTCTATAGAAACGGAAGTCCTTTCTAACTACTCCACTGGAGTGTGGCGTGTGCAATGCACATGGTATGGAAAATAAAGACAATAGAATAAAGAGAGTAATACACATACACATCGGTGAGCTTTGAGCGTTCACACATGAAAAAGAATTCTAAATTTTTATATTAAGAAATGATTCTGTATATAGAAATCATACATAGTTGAGAAGAAGCCGAAATTGCCACATTCTTGGACTGTAACACGGGCACCTCAGTATAGTAGAATAGATTAATATTTAAAACTTTATGTTTTATCGTAAAATAGGTTACTTGAGGGTTGTTAATGTGTTTTTACTTAATCATCTAGGATGTATCATTGAATACTTAACTAAAATCTCTTTGCCATTCAGTGTTAAAGGGAGACCTAATACTCTGGATTATAATAATTGGCATGAATCCATGGTTACCTGTATCAGATTGGACATCAACCCATTTGACTAACGAGTCAGTTGTTTAATGATCCAACAAATCACCATAATTGGCCTGAATCTATAGTTATTAGAATTAGATCGGACATCGATGCAGGTGAGAGACGAGTTCATAGTTTAATAGTCCAATCAATGGATTGATAATCAAACTAATAAATAATTAAGATATAATTAAAATTTAAAAATATAACTCATAATAATATAAAATTTAATTATTTTAATAACCTAAATTTTAAATATTTAAAATTAAGTCATTTAAATTAATATATATATTAATATTTACAATTAATTTTAAATTTTTTAAATAATAATAATAGTTTATAAATATGAAAAAAAGTATAATAAAGATATAATACCATAAAGTTACATGCAAATTAAAGAGATGAGAGAGATGGAAGACAGAAACAGATATAATCTTAAAATATTAAAAAAAAGAAATCTTTGAAAACTAGCATTTATATTTAAATTATATTGATTAAAAAATAATTTTGAAAGATATTAAGAACAATTTAATTGTACCGATTCATATTGACTCATTGGGTCATCCAAAAAAACAAAAAGTCCCATTTTCATCGAATCAATTATATATCTAATTGGTGTAATTAAAGAATGATTCATCCGGCTGATCCTCACGTTTGATTTCGAATGTGACATTTGTGGGACCCACCAATTTTGTATAATTTTTTCTACTTCACCGTATATAACGTTTGTGGCCAATGTTTAGAAAGTTGGATCGGGCAATGAACCGGATTAATATTAGGGTCGTGGATGGATGGATCGGTTCGATGGAATAAATCGATTTGATTTGATTGGACTAAATAATATTATAATTAATTTTTAATTTAATATAAAAATAATAAAATATAAATATTAATTTAAATAAAAAATTAAAAGAAATTAATAGTTAGGTTGGATTGATTTGAAATCCGATGATTTTGTTTAACTTTTTATTGAATTATATAAAAATTTATTTTAATAATAAAATTGAATCCGACTGATAACCAGTTTTTGATCGAATGGATCCGTTCGATCTAGGCTTTTTTTTTTTTTTTGGTACAGACGGTGATTCACACCATTCTAGATCGGAATGGATCCGTTACATCTGAAACTAATAGCTGGGACATAATCAGAGGGCAGTAGTCGCTCGATCTCCATATCCAATACCCAAAGTGAGAGGCCATCTTGATCGCAATTCAGTCCGCAATAGCATTGGCCTCACGATAGACATGGCGGATCTGAATGTTGGAAGCTTCCAAGATCATAGCTCGGATATCACATAAGATAGAAATAGAAGGCAAGCGGGAACTATACTGCTGATGAATCCATCGAATAACGATAATGGAGTCCCCTTCAATGATGAGCCTGCGGGCGCCAAGAGTCCGATCCAGACTTTGAAAGCACTATTTATGGCCCCCCAAGAAAAATAGCTCCCAGAGACCCCCCAGTCTTCGTGGTATTCTACTTTTGCTCCCTCCCCCACCACCACCTCCCTTCTGCCGCCTTAGTAGACCAGACCGCACCGTCCGCAGTTAAACGGACCACTCTATATGAAACCATAGCTATTATTGCTTTAATTCTTCCTTCCCGATCGACGTCCGCCAAGGTTCATACGATATCTCTCCTTCCATGGAGCCTGGGCACCACAAGGCTCGTGGCGGCCGCGGCAACGCCGACGTCGGAGGCGACGAGCGGTGGCCGGCCATAGTAAACGCTTGCTTGCTTGTAATTACCCTCTCCGGTGCTGCGATTCTCGGTTGGTGGGTCGTCGACTTCCATCCGTCCAACCGGCAGCTATGGATGGTCCCTCTCGGCCTCGTCATGGCAGGCACGCCGGTGATCGCGTGGTTTTCCGTCTTCGCCTCCTCTGCCTGCCACCGGCGCCGGCCCAGCCCTCCGGCGACGTTCGAAACCAAGGTTTGCAGTGTGGTGTGAGTCGAAGGAGGAGCCATCGTTAAATCTTACAGTTTTTTTTTTTTGGGGGGTTGATTGTAGGTTTTAATTTACATGCTGAAATTTTTTTTTCTGGAATCTTTAAACAAACTATTTCCAGCTTGATGTGTGGATAATTGCATGCGTCTATGGGTCTAATGTGGTGTCACATTTTCTCCATGTCGCCGTCTAACCAATGGGTTTGAATACGTAATGGAGCTGTTACCACTCTATATATTAAATATATTATCGTGGCGTGTGAATGGAGTACTCCTCTCTGTCTTTCCCGCGTTCGCCTCTTTGTGAGGGGAGTAACCATCTGGGTTGGGTGGGATAATGAACTCGGAAGCGAGACTTTCTTCCGCCGGCGGCGACGCCGGCGGCTTGAATCTACCACTCTCACCAGCAATACAAAGTTTCTTTCATAAATTAATAACATGTTTCTGTTGATGAGTTGGGCAATTTCCCATAGGTGGCAATTTTTTCAATGAAAAAGTCTTTATACATCAGGTGTAGTGCAGCTCGGCGTGTATCATGCCAGATGATTGATGTATACCATATGCATATGCGTGGCAAGAGCAAAAACATCTTTCCTTCTTTGGCGCACACTGCGTTTACGGTGCGCGCTAATCATCGAGCGTGATGCAGCTTCTGCTGCATTGCTAGGTTCTCTAGTGCAGCAAAATTTTTTCTTTTTCAACTTTCATCGATTTCACTCAAAAAAAAAAAAAAAAAGTTTAGCAAGTTGTGCATGTTTTCTTAGAATTTAAGATTAAAAAAATTTAGATAGAGGTAAGAAAAATAACTGGAAACTAATTAGTCTGATCGAATTATATCACAATAATTAGATACGGACTCAAATTATTATTTTTTTGATAATTTGAACCAAAACATAATCACTTGGATGTAGCTATATTAAAACCCACAAATCCAATAGCAATATAAAGAGAGTTGGCAATGCGACCCATGTTAATTCCCTTTCTTCATACATGTAATTAACACAAAATCCCAATTAACATTTAGATATTAATTATATTCCAACCATTGTACGTAGATATAAATTAGTTAAAGAAAAAAGATTGAATTGGAATCTTTTTATACATGTAATTAATTATTTGTCATATTATGTTTCTTTACCATCATCTACCACAAGTTCATTAGGTATAAAAGACTATTGTGATAAAAATATTTTCAATTTAAAAAAAATATATATATATTATTTTTTGATTGGTTTGGCCTCCTAAAATGATGATTAGATTGAATATCAAAATTTTATAATTCGAAATTCAGACAAAGCACATGGCTTCGTTGATACTATACTTTAGTGCATTTGTTTTAGTCGTGTGACAATAAAATAGTGCATGCGAATCGCATTGCTAATTGTTTCCTACTTACGTCTACTCTACTTAAATCAAAAACACATCTTGGCCTTACAAGTATTTATCCTAATTTTGCATTAATCTCATACAACAACCATATTATCTACTACAGCACACTTTATTATTCTTGAATTGGATTTTGAGTGGCTGCATATATTTTGCACACGCCTAATTAATTCAAATTATGGATTATTCTAAACCTTGCTAGAACTCCAAACTACCAACAGGTTTTTGAGCGTTCAATTGCCATCTCTCAATATGTTTAACTTTCAATGTGAGTGTTTGTTGCCTTAATTTGCATGGAAAGTAAGGTCAGAGGTAGGTCGAGCCGAATTAGATCACATCCCAACCTGAACCTAGCCTCAAATAATAAACAAAATATCAAAATGTAGATTCAAACTAGCCTAAAATCTAATATAATTAGACCGATTTACAACAATATGTTTTACGTTAAAAACTGGATCGGCAAAGTTAATTCTCGGCTTTTAAGCATTAAATTACACATAATTACTTTAGAACAAGATAGGGACATCAAATTAATTAGTTCCAAGCAAAGAAAAAATTGCACATAGTTGACGAGAAATCTAATATAAATTTAAAAAATCTAATATTTTTTTTAAGGTTTGCAGATTGGATTTAGGCTGGGTTTGGTTTAGATTAAGAGCCATTGCTTTAGGTCATTTTCAGACTTAATTTTCGACAAGGTCTATAACGAGCCAAGTAAAACAGTCCGAGTCTTGTTCAAAAATTATTTTTAATTAGATCCTAACTTTATGCCTAAATCCAACTCGAATTATTTAAGCCTAACTTGAAGTCCAAACCAATGGTCTCCATGGGAGATGGATTAGAGTCTTGATATATAGGATGGCTAGATAACTGGAGCCTCTCTCCTGTCAAGAATAAATTAATAGATCAATATAAAAGTATTAATCGTTTCCATCGTCATGCTTGGATGGAGAATAAGGAGGAGGGGGGAATATCAGCCTCACAAATATTCCAAAGCTAGTCTTCATATATTAGGTGCGTATATGCGCTGCCAAACCAAGAAGGATACCACCTTGTTGGCCAGCAGAGTTTGGCTGGGGGGAGTGTCTCTTGGGGCCGGTTGCATTTGGTGTTATTTGAAAGCTCCTCTTGGAACGCCCCACACGTAAAAGTCTTGGTATATTGCCTCGGTATAAGTCAGTGTAGCATAGTTTGTATCGAGTATGATAATTTGCTCGTGCATGAATTTGCATCGAAAGATTTGCTTGTAATCACTACATCCGATGGAGCTTCTATTTACACCGTAAAAATTACTCAGGACACTCCTCCATTAAAAAAAAAAAAACTAAATTTCTAAACTACCCTTTCCCTTTTTTCTTCGCACCCCTCACCCTGTCCCCTCCCCTTCTCCTTGGCACCGCTCCCTCCGCACTCTCCTTCCCTTCCCTCCTGGCCCTCCTTCGGCCTTCGTCTTCTTTTCACTCTTCGATGCCCGTCCTTTCCCATCCGATGCCCCTTCCGGCACCATCTCCTCCCCTTCGGTGCTAGGGATAGAAGGAGATGGTACCGAAAGGGAGCCGATGCCAAGGAAAGGGCATCGAGGGTTGGTGTCGGGGTGGGTGGAGGGGTGGTGCTAGAAAGGAGAGGGAAGGAGACGGACCAGAGATGTGGAAAGAAAAGGATAAGAATAGTTTGAAAAATTAATTTTTTAAAAAAAAATAAAAAAAATGTACCAAATAATTTTAATGGTGTAAATAAAAGCTCCCTCCAACATCAAAAGTGATGTACGAAGACTTTTTTCTGCTCGAAATAAAAGACTTGGGTTTTCTTTCCCAGGTTGAGCAACACGTTTTTTTAAGGTTAGAGGTCCACGCACGGCAGGTAAAAGTCATTACAGCTATTAGGCCCGTTTTATCGCTTAGCTGGTTGTGGTCTTCTTTGATTCATAAAATTTGACCATTCGGCAGGTAACATTAACAACGACTCAGAGATTATGCATCAGATGATGATATTTAGGAAGGTAGGATTTTGCTAGCTAATTCCATGGTTTGTTGATATCATACACATTAAAAGAAGTTCTGTTACCTTCTTTCGTCAAAAAGTTGACAACTCGTAACAGTTATAAATGTGATGCATGGCGGTGAGAGTTAATATATGGTTGAGTATTGAGTTACCTATCACTATTACTTCATGATTTTTCTTTCTTTTTTTTTTTTTAACGTAAATGAGGTTCGAGAGCATTTTTAAGTGTCTTTATCTTCCAATGCAACCAAAGAAATTTTTAGCAGCTATCAAGCCCCATCAGTCCTGCTCTTTGACATATGATCTTGCCTGCGGGATGTTTATAGTATTCAGATCGGTTATGTCTATCGTGAAGCCAATTCTACAATTGACTGGATAATGGCATAGATGGCTTATCATCTAGATTTTTGAATTTGAAAACAGGATGATCCATGTCCTTTTATACTTAAATAAATATTATATTCTAATCTATCCGGACTGACTCGTACTAGAATAGTATGATCATCCGTTTGTAAAAAAAAGAAAAAAAACTATTTTAACCTTTTGACATTTAGCATCATGATATTTATGTTCGAGTTGTGACCGTCAACCTAAACCTATTGCCACCGGATCGAAGAACTTCAAGAGAGTAATTGAGATGTTCAATTTTTGTTACCATATAAAATAAGCGTAGCGGTAAAAGTCTAGGTTGCTGAAATTTACTGGTTGAAACGCAAAATAAACTATAAATAAAGTCCAACTACTTGCATATGGGCACAATAAATTATAAAAATCTCTAGTAGTACTTGTACCATCGAGTCATAAATGCAGCAAACCATTTGCTATGCTTAATATCTGTTTAGAAAAAAAAAATGACTTCTAAATTTATCCATTGTAGAAAATATAACGACCATATTATCGCAACAAATTTTTAAAAGCTTAAAGATAAAATTAATAACTTTAAACTTTAAGATAAAATTTTTTAGTTATATTTCTTGAATCCTAATTTTAAAGTGATAGCTAGTGAAAGGAGCACTTATAAATTGTTTAGAGCTCTTTTAGGATATTGTACCTTCAATTAGCATAATTACACAAACAGTGGTGAACTTTGTATCATTTGAATTATTGAATATTCACCAAAGTCTACAATAGTGTATAGCCAACAATGTCAAGATGATTAATTGTTTTGTGAATAAGCACAAGTCCCTTAGTTTTCTATAAGTATCTAAATATCGTCTTTACTATTATTCAGTAACAATGACTTAGATTTGAAAAGTACCTTTCCAACAAATTAGCTGGATAAATAATGTTTGATTAAGTACATATGCTAACATATATCGAACTTTTTACAATACTAAAGTATGACATACTTTTCATAACCTTTCTTTCTGCATTAGTCTATGAGCACTGAGCATTATTCATTTACTTTATATGTCAAAGATATGCTAAATTCATAATTCTTCATATTAAATCTCTTAAAAAAAAAGATTAATGCATGCTCTTTGAAACAAATCTAAAAATTTCTTAGATCTATCTTCTATATATTTCAATACTAAGATATATATTACTTCCCATAGATCTTTATTGTCAAAGTGCTCAAATAGTATATACTTTACTTCATACAATAACCCTAAGTTGTTGCTAGCAAGCGAGATATCATTAGTATATAAAATCAAAAAAATAGATTTTCTTTGACTAACCTTAAGATACATATATGAATCAATTGTATTTTTAACAAAATTAAAGTTAAAATAAATTAATAAAACTTCAAGTATCACCGCCTAGAAGTTTGTTCTAGGCTACATATCAAGTTTTATTGTCATAAAACTTAGCCCATTTACCTTTTTCCATATCTAGCAAAGGGCCTTTTGTTCAACAGTGCTATTATCAATAATGTTAAGGACTCATCCTTAACATAGGCAATATCAAGATCAGTTAATCTCAAGGTTAATTTAGCATTTTTCTTTCATCTCATAAAATTATTTTTAGTTAAAGTCTCAATGGTGCAAACTTAATTATTTATAGCAATATTACTAGTAGTTGAAATAAAAATAATATAGCATTGATTAAATATATGAATATTAATAAATCATAAGAATATGATGAACCATAAACTTTAGTAATATTCTCAAAGGTTCAAAAATGCATCACAATATAAACACCTTTGGGCATAATATATAAGACACCATGTAATATGTTGATTTAGGTACCAACTCACAAAATTTTTATATTTAGATCATGAGATAAGTGTCAATAAGTGCATGTGGTCTGGGCATTGAGTTTAATTCAACACCTCTATTCGGCCATTTGGTTCATTTGTTTGTATGATTGAGTCAAGACTAGCAAATGAGTTTAACTAGTTGATCTAATCCATGACACCCTCACATCAATTAGATTAAATACACTAATTGGGTTCAATTGAGAGCCAAATGCAGCATTTTGGATTAATGAGCCAATTTGATTATTAATACCTAATTATTTATTAAATCAAAATCATTACAATTGGGTTAAATCTAGTACTTTATCTTGATCAATATGCTTAGTTGACACTAATTAAGTCAATCGCAAGGCTTAGGTTTGACAAGTAGGTCCAATTACTAATAAATTTAAGATTTGAACTCAGCTAGCAAGTTTAATTACCAATGTTGGGCAAGTACAATATTTTGGCTTAGCCACATTGCTTAATTCTAAATCTATCTTTAGTATGGTTCAGGTATCGAGCTCAGTTCTCTTGAATGAAACCCATTTGCTAAATAAGTCATATCTGATGTGGCTGATCCAACGCCGTTAGAGAATCGTGAAGGAAATCGACAGAGCCCCCCCTTTTGGCCTCCAAGGGCCCTTCGGCCACGTAGCGTTTATGGCCTCAAAAGCCACGCACACCCAAGGCTGACAGCTCCAAGGCCGACAGCTCCAAGGCCGATAGCTCCAAGGCCGACAGCTCCGACCCCGAGGCCCCCTCCGGTCACGGGATGCACCAGCATCATCCCACCCCCGGGACCCTTTCCGGTCTCGGGGTGTGATCGTCATCTCTCGACCCTGAGACCCCCTATGGTCTCGGAGTGCACCAGCATCATCCTACCCCCGGGACCCCTTTCGGTCTCGGGGTGGGATCGTCATCTCTCGACCCTGAGACCTCCTCCGGTCTCGGGGTGCACCAGCATCATCCCACCCCCAGGACCCCTTTCGGTCTCGGGATGGGATCGTCATTTCTCGACCTCGAGGCCCCCTCCGGTCTCGGAGTGCACCAGCATCATCCCACCCCCAGAACCCCTTCCGGTCTCGGGGTGGATCGTCATCTCTCGACCCCGAGACCCCCTTCGGTCTCGGGGTGCACCAGCATCATCCCACCCCCGGGACCCCTTTCGGTGTCGGGGTGGGATCGTCATCGCTCGACCCCGAGACCCCCTCCGGTCTCGGGGTGCACCAGCATCATCCCACC
>UESW01004118.1:1069149-1173005 GCA_900491605.1 Calamus simplicifolius | reverse complement strand
GCCGGCCCCGGCCTGTCCAAGCCACGCGGCCCCGGCACCTTCCAGCCAGACCCGGCCTGTCCAAGCCAGTTGGCCCCGACACCTTCCTAGCCGGCCCCGACATGTCCAAGCCACGCGGCCCTAGCACATCCAAGCCAGGCGGCCCCGGCACCTTCCAGCCGGCCTCGGCCTGTCCAAGCCAGTCGGCCCTGGCCTGTCCAAGCCACGCGGCCCCGGCACCTTTCTAGCTGGCCCCAGCACATCCAAGCCAGGCGGCCCCGACACCTTCCAGCCGGCCCCGGCCTGTCCAAGCTAGTCTGCCCTGGCACCTTCTAGCCGGCTCCGGCCTGTCCAAGCCAGTCGGCCTCGGCACCTTCCTAGCCGGCCCCGGCATGTCCAAGCTAGGCGGCCCCGGCACCTTCCAGTCGGCCCCGGCCTGCCCAAGCCAAGCTGGCCCCGGCACCTTCCTAGTCGGCCCCGGCATGTCCAAGCCAGTCGGCCCCGGCACCTTGCAGCCGGCCCCGGCCTATCCAAGCCAGCCAGCCCCGGCCTGTCCAAGCCAGGTAGCCTCGGCACCTCCCAGCCGGGGAGGACGGCACCTGCTTTCCCTTCTCAGGTGGAACAGGACCCACCAACCAGCTGCAGCAACCGACCTTGATGTGACTTGACCTGCAGTCTTGACATATCAAAGAAGAAAGCAAGCTCTGCCATTGCTGCCATCACCTTAAATACTCTGATAAAGTGGTTGAACCCCATGCCTCACAGACGTCAGCTCTGATACTTCACCCATCAAGGTCATCATTACAAGGCCTTAACCACTCAAGCCAGACAAACTCTTAAGCGTCTATAAGATGGGTAAGAGGGACTCCCGACCAGGTAACACGCTCATGACACCCCTAAATGCTCACAACGAGAGATCCCTCTCTCGGAGCTATCTCCCTCTTTCTCTTTCGAGCTTCCTCAAGCTCACGGCTGATACCCAGACCACTGACTTGAGCATCAGAGGGTCCCCGCAGGAATCTCCGACCCCCGGGACTTGCTTGCAGACGCGAGGAGCTCACTGGAGGAGGCGACCGCACGCTCGAGGCTGGTGATTTGGTGTCATCAGATTTCGTTCTAGCTGCTCTCAAGCTTTAGCACCGAGGGCAATCAATCTCTTCAAAGAAAGAGCTAGGCAAAGGGGCCTCCCAGCAACATCTTCTCCTAATCATCGTCCCTTAGTGGACTCTCCCGGCCGCTCATCTTCAATGACCGCCAACTGTCGGGGCTTTCCTCAATGGACTCCAGCTTTGTCCCGGTTTCTAGCTTCTTACCGGCCAGACATCTCGTCTTGGCCTCCAATGCGAGGGAAGGCCCAAGTAAGGGCAACGACACCTCCAATCCAACTAACATGACTCCCTGGGGGGCAGACCACCAGCGGGCAGAAGTGCTCAAATCCACAAAAGGAAAGATCTACCTTGCATCAACATCCAAGGCCAACCTCGCTTTGGTGCACAAAAGCCTGACCCCGGTCAGCACCAAAGCCCTGGGCCAGCCAGGCATGAAGCCCAGTGTACCACTGGCAGAGCGGTGTACCACTGGCTCTCAGCAACAAAAGCCCGACCCCGATCGGCACCAAAGCCCTAGGCGAGCTAGGCATGAAGCCCAATGTACCACTAGCAGAGCGGTGTACCACCGGCTCTCAGCAACAAAAGCCCGACCCCGGTCGGCACCAAAGCCCTGGGCCAGCCAGGCATGAAGCCCAGTGTACTACTGGCAGAGTGGTGTACCACCGGCTCTGAGCAACAAAAGCCCGACCCCGGTCGGCAACCAAGCCTTGGGCCAGCCAGGCATGAAGCCCGACCCTGGTCGGCACAAAAGCCCTGGGCCAGCCAAGCATGGAGCCCAGTGTACCACTGGCAGAGCGGTATATCACCGGCTCTTAGCAACAAAAGCCCGACCCTGGTCGGCACCAAAGCCCTGGGCCAGCCAGGCATGAGCCCAGTGTACCACTGGCAGAGCGGTGTACCACCGGCTCTCAGCAACAAAAGCCCAACCCCGGTCAGCACCAAAGCCCTGGGCCAACCAGGCATGAGCCCAGTGTACCACTGCAGAGCGGTGTACCACCGGCTCTCAGCAACAAAAGCCCGACCCCGGTCGGCACCAAAGCCCTGGGCCAGCCAGGTATGAAGCCCAGTGTACCACTGGCAGAGCGGTGTACCACATGCTCTCAGCAACAAAAGCCCGACCCCGGTTGGCACCAAAGCCCTGGGCCAGCCAGGCATGAAGCCCAGTATACCACTGGCAGAGTGGTGTACCACCGGCTCAGCAACAAAAGCCCAACCCCGGTCGGCACCAAAGCCCTGGGCCAGCCAGGCATGAAGCCCAGTGTACCATTGGTAGAGCGATGTACCATCGGCTCTCAGCAACAAAAGCCCAACCCCGGTCGGCACCAAAGCCCTAGGCCAGCCAGGCATGAAGCCCAGTGTACCACTGGCAGAGTAGTGTACCATCGGCTCTCAGCAACAAAAGCCCAACCCCGGTCGGTACCAAAGCCCTGGTCCAGCCAGGCATGAAGCTCGACCCCGGTCGGCACAAAAGCCCTGGGCCAGCCAGGCATGAAGCCCAGTGTAGCACTGGCAGAGCGGTGTACCACCGGCTCTCAGCAACAAAAGCCCAACCCCGGTCAGCACCAAAGCCCTGGGCCAGTAAGGCATGAAGCCCGACCCCGGTCGGCACAAAAGCCGTGGGCCAGCCAGGCATGAAGCCCAGTGTACCACTGGCAGAGCGGTGTACCACCGACTCTCAGCAACAAAAGCCCGACCCCGGTCGGCACCAAAGCCCTGGGCCAGCCAGGCATGAAGCCTAGTGTACCACTGGCAGAGCGATGTACCACTAGCTCTCAGCAACAAAAGCCCGACCCCGGTCGGCACCAAAGCCCTGGGCCAGCCAGGTATGAAGCCCAGTGTACCACTGCAGAGCGGTGTACCACCGGCTCTCAGCAACAAAAGTCCGACCCCGGTCGGCACCAAAGCCCTGGGCCAGCCAGGCATGAAGCCCAGTGTACCACTGGCAGAGCGGTGTACCATCGGCTCTCAGCACACAAAAGCCCGACCCCTGTCGGCACCAAAGCCCTGGGCCAGCCAGGCATGAAGCCCAGTGTACCACTGGCAGAGCGGTGTACCACCGGCTCTCAGCAACAAAAGCCCGACCCCGGTCGGCACCAAAGCCCGACACCCATCGGCACCTGAAGCCCTACACCAGCCAGGCATGAAGCCCGACACCCATCGGCACCTAAAGCCCTGCACTAGCCAGGCATGAAGCCCGACCCATCGGCACTTGAAGCCCTGCACCAGCCAGGCACAAAGCCTGCACCGGCCAGGCATAAGCCCGACACCATCGGGACATGAAGCCCTGTACCAGCCAGGCATTAAGCCCGACCTCCGTTAGCATTTAAAAGCCCTGCACCAGCCAGGCATGAAGCCCGACACCCGTCGGCACCTAAAGCCCTGCAGCATAAAGCCCGACACCCGTCGGCACCTGAAGCCCTGCACCAGCCAGGCATGAAGCCCGACACCCGTCGGCACCTAAGCCCTACACTAGCCAGGCATGAAGCCCGATACCCATCGGCACCTGAAGCCCTGCACCAGCCAGGCACAAAGTCCTGCACCAGCCAGGCATGAAGCCCTGCACCAGCCAGGCACAAAGCCTTGCACCAGCCAGGCATGAAGCCCGACACCCGTCGGCACATGAAGCCCTGCACCAGCCAGGCATTAAGCCCGACCCCCATCGGCACCTAAAAGCCCTGCACCAGCCAGGCATGAAGCCCGACACCCATTGGCACCTAAAGCCCTGCACCAGCCAGGCATGAAGTCTGACACCCATCGACACCTAAAGCCCTACACTAGCCAGGCATGAAGCCCGACACCCTTCGGCACCTGAAGCCCTGCACCAGCAAGGAACAAAGCCCTGCACCAGCTAGGCATGAAGCTTGACACCCGTCGGCACATGAAGCCCTGCACCAGCCAGGCATTAAGCCCGACCCACGTCGGCACCTAAAAGCCCTGCACCAGCTAGGCATGAAGCCTGACACCCGTCGGCACCTAAGGCCCTGCACCAGCCAGGCATGAAGCCCGATACCGTCGGTGGATAAAGCCCTGCACCAGCCAGGCACAAGCCCTGCACTAGCTAGGCATGAAGCCCGACACCCGTCGGCACCTGAAGCTCTGCACCAGCCAGGCATGAAGCCCGACACCCATCGGCACCTAAAGCCCTGCACCAGCCAGGCACGAAGCTCGACACCCGTCGACGGATAAAGCCCTGCACCAGCCATGCACAAAGCCCTGCACTAGCCAGGCATGAAGCCCGACACCCGTCGGCACCCAAAGCCTTGCACCAGCCAGGCATGAAGCCCGACACCCGTCGGCATATGAAGCCCTGCACTAGCCAGGCATTAAGCTCGACCTCCCGTTGGCACCTAAAAGCCCTGCATCAGCCAGGCATAAAGCCCGATACCCGTCGGCACCTAAAGCCCTGCACCACCCAGGCTTGAAGATCGACACCCATCGGCGGATAAAGCCCTGCACCAGCCAGGCATGAAGCCCGACACCCGTCGGCACCTAAAGCCATGCACTAGCCAGGCATGAAGCCCGACACCCATCGGCACCTGAAGCCCTGCACCAGCCAGGCACAAAGCCCTGCACCAGCCAGGCATGAAGCCCTGCACCAGCCAGGCACAAAGCCCTACACTAGCCAGGCATGAAGCCCAACCCCGTCGGCACCTAAAAGCCCTGCACTAGCTAGGCATGAAGCCTGACACCCGTCGACACCTAAAGCCCTGCACCAGCTAGGCATGAAGCCCTGCACCAGCCAGGCACAAAGCCCTACACCAGCCAGGCATGAAGCCCGACACCCATCGGCACCTGAAGCCCTGCACCAGCCAGGCACAAAGCCCTGCACCAGCCAGGCATAAAGCCCTGCACCAGCTAGGCACAAAGCCGTGCACCAGCCAGGCATGAAGCCTGACACCCATCGGCACATGAAGCCCTGCACCAGCCAGGCATTAAGCCCAACCCCCGTCGATACCTAAAAGCCCTGCACCAGCCAGGCATGAAGCCCGACACCCATCGGCACCTAAAGCCCTGCACCAGCCAGGCATGAAGCCTGACACCCGTCGGCACATGAAGCCCTGCACCAGCCATGCATTAAGCCCAACCCCCGTCGGTACCTAAAAGCCCTGCACCAGCCAGGCATGAAGCCCGACACCCATCGGCGGATAAAGCCCTGCACCAGCCAGGTATGAAGCCCTGTATCAGGCGACGATCAGCCACTTAGGAGGTAACGCCCCTTTCGCCTTGCTGGGGTGGACCCGCTTCGTCTCAGGGACGAGGGGGCATCTGATGTGACTGATCCAATGCTGTTAAAGAACCGTGAAGGAAGCTGACAGAGCCCCGCTTCGACCTCCAAGGCCCATCTCGACTTCCGCATTGGTCACGGCCCATTCCCATCTTGGCGTCAATCTTGGGGCCCATCGATCTTGGGGTACGCTCATAGCATCCTACCCCGAGACCCCCCGTCGGTCTCGGGGTGCTCAACACCATCCTACCCCGAGACCCCCCGTCGGTCTCGGGGTGCATTCACAACATCCTACCCCGAGACCCCCCATCGGTCTCGGGGTGCATTCACACCATCCTACCCCGAGACCTCCGTCGGTCTCGGGGTGCATTCACAACATCCTACCCCAAGACCCTCCGTCAGTCTCGGGGCCCGTCGATCTCGGGGTCCGCTCACAGCATCCTACCCTAAGACCCCCCGTCGGTCTTGGGGCCCGTCGGTCTCCGGGTATGCTCACAGCATCCTACCCTAAGACCCTCCGTCGGTCTCGAGGTGCATCAACACCATCCTACCCGAGATCCCCATCGGTCTCGGGTGCATTCACAACATCCTACCCCGAGACCCCCGTCGGTCTCGGGGCCCGTCGGTCTCCGGGTACGCTCAGCATCCTACCCCAAAACCTCCCGTTGGTCTCAGGGTGCATCAACAACATCCTACCCCGAGATCACCCGTCGGTCTCAGGGTGCATTCACAACATCCTATCCCAAGACCCCCCGTCGGTCTCGGGGTGCATTCACACCATCCTACCCTGAGACCCCCGTCGGTCTCGGGGTGCATTCACTATATCCTATCCCGAGACCCCCGTCGGTCTCGGGGTGCATCAACACCATCCTACCCTGAGACCCTCCATCGGTCTTGGGGTGCATTCACAACATCCTACCCCGAGACCCCCCGTCGGTCTTGAGGCCCATCGATCTCGGGGTACGCTCATAGCATCCTACCCCGAGACCCCCGTCGGTCTCGGAGTGCATTCACAACATCCTACCCCGAGACCCTCATCGGTCTCGGGGTGCATTCACAACATCCAACCACCGAGACCCGAGACCCCTCTCGGGCTCGGACATTGAACAGTGCTGGTGAATAGTACTATGCAAGTATTCACCCACAGCCTTCTCTGAAGCTCATCCAAGGGCATGAACAGTGCCATGTGAGCACTCTATGATCAAATGCTCTACGAGGAATAGACAACCAAACAGGTGACGTAGGGGACACGTCTGGTAAGCGTCGTAATGATCGGCCATGCCCTGCAGCCACCAACTCTGATAGGACACGGCCTGCAGCGCAACACGGCATATGGAGGTAAGCTCCACCGTACTGCCATCAATTAATGCTCTGACAGAGATCACGCCCCATGCCCATGGATTCCAGGCATCAATAAAAAGGGTAAGAGGGACCTCGACCAGGTAACACACTCATGACACCCCTAAACGCTCACAACGAGAGATCTCTTCTCGAAGCCATCTCTCTCTCTCTTTCGAGCTTCTTCAAGCTCACGGCTGATGCCCAGACCACTGACTTGAGCGTTGGAGGGTTCCCGTCGGAATCTCCGGCCCCCGGGACTTGCTTGCAGGTGCGATGAGCTCACTGGAGGAGGCGACCGTACGCTCGAGGCTGGTGATTTGGCATCATCAGGAAATATCTAGTAAGCACGAATCATGAAGATCAAAATCGTTATGCAATGCCAAAAAAAAAAATCAAACCCCAGAGTTCATGACAAAGGATAGACATAAACAGAGAGTGAGATAGAGGGGATGTGAGAACGAAAAGAAAATCAAAGTTTAGCTGCGGAAAAGCCATCTAAACAGGGAACTCACAATCAAGAGGCCCTCTTTCACGAACCCACTTAGAGCTATCACGTTATAACGGCTAATATTTGACCAGATGAATCATAGAATCAAGAAGGTGTTCGACAAAAAAGAGAGAAAAGTATAGCAATGTGCTACCCACTAAAATCCCTGGTCAGTCCGATCTCTATTGTTTATGGAACTTGAAAGAAAATCCCCGGGGCACTGAAATCTTAATGGATAAGAGCACTTCGAGACTGAGTCTTTTAGCCGCTTACCGCACCAATGCTCAAGAACATTCTTTAAAATGCTTCAATTCATGTGGCAAGGCTCCGATGCCAATCGTATGAATCGAAAATATTTAGTTAGTGTAGTTGAATGAAACCCAACATATTAGTTATGATTAGATCCCATTTCCCATGACCTACCATTCGAATAATCGGCTCGTATTCACACAGGTTCTTATGCAACATATTTCATGTACCACGCCATCCAACCATACGTGCAGATGATTGTTTTCGCAGGGATTTAAACTTCTGAAAATTCAAAACGTGACCACAAAATTTCCTCACGTAATGTGTCGATCGAGTTACTTCTCCTAGATTAATTAAAAAAAAAAAAAGAAAACGAAAAAGGAAAAGGCAAAGAATCCAAGTCCATGCCTTGTACTCCAAGCAAACGCAGCATGGGATTTGAAACCAACCCATCCTTTATTTCCCACGATATCGCTTGCCGATGCGAAATGTCTCGCTCCGAAAGAATCTACCTCTGGCTCTTCCTAATTCTCATCCTCTCCGGTTTCCTCATCTTAATTCTTTGGCTAATCCTCCGCCCCTCGGCTCCCTCTTACGCCATAGTCGACCTCTCCATTCCAGCGGTGAATGGCACGGAGAACACCACCATCTTCTTTGGTCTCGAGGTCTCCAACCACAACTCAGGTGGCGGCGTCTACTATTCCGATATGAACGTCACGTTGTATTTATTCGACGGGAATGCTCGGGCTACGACTTTGCCTTCTTTCTATCAGGGTCATCGGAAAACCACTACATTGAGAGGAGCAGTGAATGCCGGCCACCGATTGAGCGAAGCAGTTGCGAGGGCCGTCATGAATGGGACGACGCGGTTGACGAGGGGATTGGTGACGCAGGTCAAATATAAGACATTATGGTGGTGGGGTAGGTTTCATGGGATGGTCGAGCAGGTAAGCGTGACGGTTGGAAAGGACGGAAAGGTCAAACAAGCAGGTATGCACCGGACTCGCAGGAAAAGGAAGCCATGTTAACTAGGGAGATAGGACTCTCGTGTTTATGTAATTCGTTTCGTGTTCTACATTGTCTAAGCTATGTTGATCTTTCTTGTTTGATTACAACTAGTTTATATATGATTGTTATGATTGTTGAGACTCCGTGTCCATTTAATTCAGATTAAGTGAGTTGGTGGGCCGATTCATGTTTTATACATCCAAGAATTTTCAGCTACTTAAGCAACTACAATTTGGTAGTCATCTCAATTGGGTGATGCTTCGGCTGTCGTACCCTTCAAAACGGAGGCTAGCCTATCGAGATATTGCATCTCAAACATTTGGACGAATAAAATCCACAGAAAGATTCACATTTTCTTCAATTCAAAGTTACAACGAAATTGATTCTTTATTCTATTTGTTGAATGGAATTTTGAAATTTTATACTATTTCATAGGAATAATTAAAATGACAAAGCTCGTGTAAAGTTTTCTTTTTTAATGTACCTTAGTGATAATTTGTTGACAAGTATCATCCTATACAACACCAAAAAATTTCCTCATCGGCACCTAATCAGCTAACACCAAATAGTTGAGTAGCTGTATTTCTATCAAATTATATCTGACTAAAATCATCAATCAACGATTCTTAATTTTATGAGATTCAACTAAATGGATGGATTGTGCATGGGTGGTAGATCATATAGATCACCAACCTTGTAAGGTATTCACCGGAGCTCAATATGAAGTTCACCCACTGTCTCCCCTTTCAACCATATATTCCAAACGTGAAGAGAGAGCAAATCGTGTCCGACTCTCCTACGGCCCTATTAAATTTAAACTATGGTCTTATTCATGATATCAACAACAAGAGCAAGAAGATGGGCATCTACCAGTGGATCCACATGTTCCTTCTCATCATCCGCCAATGCCACCGCTAGCTGTATATATTTTGGTAATTAAACGTAGTGATTAGGGACGTGGTGATCTTATTTCTTTCCTCCTATTTTTATCAGGGATTAGATAATTATCCAACCCATTTACGGCTCCCAATAATAAGGCAATCGATAGGAAAATGAAAATCGCAGCCATCAAATTACGAGGACAAGATGATCGTGCACGATCAGCCGTTCAATACCAGTTGGAGGGCCTAGATTTAAGGTTGCAAACCCAAGCCCTCCTTTGGGTCCACCGAAAAACTCTGATGTCATAAGAGCCGCTTTGCCAGGCGCAAATCCGCAATGCTCCTTTTATTCATTTTTCTTCTTGGAATCTAGGATTTTTGAATTGTTGCTTCCCTCTGTCAGTTCTATTACTTGATTCTCTGGTTTTGTCTCCATCCGATCTATCGGAGGACATACTTATTCTTATATTTCTATGATTCTCTTCGATTTTTCTGCTGTTATCTTGGTGCAGTGAGGAGGATTTTGTGGACTAGAGTTTCTGGTCTGGTATATAATACCAGTAGTTGAAGACAAACCCTTGGCTGTCTAAGCACCATAGTTTTTTTTTCTATCTATCGTTTGCGCGCGTGCGCGCGCGTGTGAAGTTTGGATAGTTTTGACAATGCATTTTTTTACATTAAAATTTCATTATTTTTCTTTTGAAATTTTTGTTTATTTTGGAAAATAATATTATTAGTTAACATACAAGATTAATTATAACATGTTCGAATGCTTGATTTCGGGGGAAACAATACTTGTTTCTTTTTTTTGATATACTGATGTGGACGCGTCCAGTACCAATTCTGGGATGGTAAGACTGAAGAGGTTCCTCTAGGCATAATGGCTCGGGTGCTACATCAAATTTATTTGTGGCTATCCTGATCTTTGGCTTGGCATATGGTTGTGGCATTTGATCCAGGAACTTCACATATATATATTGCTCCAGTGGTTTTAATTTGTTTCTATATAATTTTTTTTTTGTTTGCAGCTGAACTATTCAATATATATATATATATATATATATAAGATAAATTGGTATATTAAAAAAAGAAAAGAACTTTTATAACATATATTAATATAATTAAGAGCATGTATTATGGTATAACTACTAATGTGAGAACACATGATAATCCTCCTCTAGTTGCTAATCTTCTACCCCATCCATAAAATGACTATATAAAACTTTAGCGAACCCTATATTATGACTTGGCGGTCGTTTAGAATATTGAACAACTGGCTGTTATGCTACCGTTAAGTAGTATCATTGCATGATTTAATTTATCCCCCATTTGACCAAAGGCTTAGCAATTTTGGCAGGCTAATTATATCTCAATACAAAAGCACGTCAGTGTGTGCTTTTATTGTCACAGTTCACGAGTTCTTAGCATCATAAATCAAATGCCCCCATCCCCCTCCAAAAGAAAGGGGGGGAATTGTATTGGATTATGCAAAGCACATGTTCTTGCTGCAGGGATTCAAGCTTCAAGGTCATATATTTTAGACTTCAACATGATATAATGCCACTGAGCTTCAAAATGCACTAAAAGCAAAAAATTTGCAAGCGCTATTAGTTTGACAGGGAAATGGAGAAGTTAAACCTCCCCATAATATTTTCATAGATACAAAATTTGGGTGTGTGTGTGTGGTGTGGGGGTAAACCAGGAAAGAAAAGAGAGAACAGAAAAGAAAGCAAAAATTCAGCCAAGAAAATTATTAAGACTATCCACTATTGTACCCAAGAGAGATGAAAGAGACTGCAACAAGTCCTTGTCACTTTGAGAGAATATCTCTGATGAGTAAAGCTCGCCTCATACTGATAGAGTGCCCTAAACAAAGTTATTCTGCTGGATGACTTTTTGTTAAGAAAGATTTGAGTTTCTGTTTCACCAAAAACGATGTATTTATAGCACAAGCTAAATAGATCCCATGCTTTTTTGAGTCAGTTTAATATTCCTTTTCCTTCAATTGAGTCATAGGTCTTGAAAATTGGATGGCCACCTAGAAAGATTTAACCTATCTCTTATAGGAAATCAAATGCTTTTCACAAAGGGACAACTAATGAATGATGATTGATTGATTCAGAAGATATTCCATGTAGTGAGCAACCACTATTCACATGCCAATCTTTTTTTTTCTTTTTGGCAAAAATAGCTTCTGCATCAATATATAATGGTCATGGTAACACATCAAATTTAAACATGGAAAGCATCAATCTATCCCAACACACATAATGGGTACATTCAGGCTGCATGCACGATGGCTTTTCATTTTTCTTCCAATCGCTGCAAAACTGATTCTGCAAAGATCTACTGCCTGAACATGGTCAAAAATTATCATTCAGAGAGTGGAAGAAGAGAAAGAAAGAAGCAGAAACTCAGAATATAACATCCAACTGTGCTGATAAAAGGTTTTTTTTTTTTTTTAATGCTAATGCTGCGAGAGAAGTGAAAAATGACACATCTTGCATGCTTCTGCTCTGCAAGCTTTGGGCTGGGGCGGAAGTATTTCAAATATCCATCCCATGGGATCTTTTTGAGACCAGCTCCAACGGAAATCAAGTCTCTAACCCTAAATGACATGAGTAACGTAGTAGACAGAGCATTATCAGCTTGAAGTTCTCATAGGATTGACGGTGAATCACAAAAGAAGATGCAAATGCTACCTTTCAGCAAATTCAATAGGTGTCTCTCCAGGTCTTATCTACTGAGGTTCCAGGTACCAAGCCTTGCAGACAACAGCCCATGATGTCATAGGCCGAGACAAATGCATTGTAAAAGTTGCTTGACAAATAAGTATCTGTTAGACACAGAAAAATCAACTTAAAAACATAACAATATTATATTTGCTGAAACAAACCAACAATCCATGAAAAGTTTTTTATTTAGCATTCAAAAATGGAAAAAGAAAAGAAAAGAAAAAGAAAAAGAAATGAGTTATATAACTTTGAATGCATAGAAAATGATTTAAAAGCACAACCGGCAAGCTAATGCTATTGGTGTTGGGAATACACCCTCAGAACAAATTAGTGGAACATGTTTTTAATAATTTTTATGCTTGCACAATCACAAGAAAATATGCAGATCTACCACAATCACAGGATATGCGGAATAAAATCTAGCACCACACAAAAGATACCAAGTTTACATGGAAAACCACTCCAATGTGAAGGAGAAAAACCAGAGGCAAATTCCGAGAGCAATCCACTAATCTCAATAAAGATTACAATCTTCTTCGAATTTTTGCCCAAAATTCAGGAACTATTCAAACTAAAAATTTAGCACTAATTATGGGTACAAGAAAGATCTCACCAACGCATGGATGCTCCTCTGTGCTCTCAAAATCTGCTCTTGAATTCCTCCAGATTCGCCTCCTGATGTTGCACTGGGCTTCTCCCAAATCTGGGCTTCTCCAAGTTTCTTTTCAGGTGGCTCTTAGCTCTATGCTCTTGGCTCTCAGAAAAAAAACTAAGATATTTTTTGTTTAGTATATAAAATCGAACCCACCTCCCACACGGGATATGTTTCTGTAACTCACAGACCACATCCTGTGAGGGATGTGGTTTATTGGGTGATGGTTATCCCCTCATGTGGAGGGAGCCATCCAATAATATCTTTCCCTCCCGACTACGTAGAGGAATCCACCAAGCCTGCTTTCCTTCTACAAGCTTCAACCTTCTTCATAGGCAATGACTTTATCATTATATCTGACCCATTATTATCTGTGTGGATCTTTTTTAGCTGCAATTGCTTCTCTTCCAAGACCTGTCTGATCCAGTGATAACGCACATCAATGTGCTTCGACTTGGAGTGAAAAGCTGGATTCTTGCTCAGGTGGATAGTGCTCTGATTGTCACAATAAGTCACGTACTTGTCATGCCTAGCACCCAGCTCCTGAAGAAATCTCTTCAGCCATAATAGCTCCTTGCAGCTTTCTGTCACTGCTATATACTTGGCCTCTGTGGATGATAATGCAACACACTTTTGTAGCTTAGACTGCCAGAAAACTGCTTCCCCTGCAAAAGTAACCAAGTAACCAGACGTGGACTTCCTGGAATGAATATCTCCTGCCATATCACATCTGTATGTGTCTGTAATACAGGCTCTCCCCATCCATAACAAAGGCTCAATCTAGCTGTACCTCTCAAATACCTCATGATCCACTTCACCACTGCCCAATGCTCCTTTCCTAGATTCGCCAAGAACCTACTCACTACACCAACTGCATATGCTAAGTCTGGTCAGGTGCAGACCATAGCATACATAAGACTACCTACGACTGAGGCATAAGGGACTCTCTCCATCTCCAGCTTCTCCTTCTCTGAGGCAGGGCTCTGCTCTGAACTCAGCTTGAAGTGTCTAGCTAGTGGACATGCAACTGGCTTGGCACTATTCATGCTGAATCTTTGAAGCACCTTCTCTATGTATTTTTTTCTGGAACAACCATAGCCTGCATACTTGTCTATCCCTGAATACATGCATCCCCATATTTGTTTCACTAGCCCCATATCCTTCATATCAAAAGCTTTTCCTAACTCCTTCTTCAGTGTGGCAATCTTGTTGGAATTCTACCCAACGATCAACATATCATCTACATATAAGAGAATGATGATAAAATCACCTCCAGGGAACCTTCTGATGAAGACATAATGATATGTGGTTGTTCTTTTATAGCCAACTGTACCATGAAAGCCTCAAACTTTCTGTACCACTGTCGGGGTACTTGCTTGAGACCATACATACTCTTTTTGAGTCTGCACACCGTGTGCTCCTTGCCTTTCACCCTGAAACCTTCAGGCTGCTCCATATAAACCTCTTCCTCTAAGTCATCGTGCAGGAATGTTGTCTTCACGTCCAGTTGCTCTACCTCCAAATTCATGCTAGCTGCCAATCTTAACACTATCCTGATTGAGGTCATCTTCACTACTGGAAAGAATATCTCATCAAAATCAACTCCTTCTTTTGTGCAAAGCCCTTCACAACTAGTCGTGCTTTATACCTAGGCTGTGAGCTCTTCTCTTCTGCCTTTACCTTGTAGACCCACTTGTTTCTGAGTACCTTTTTCTCCTTGGGCCTAGCTACCAAGTCATATGTAAGATTATGTTGAAGAGAGTCCATCTCCTCCTGCATAGCTCTCTGCCACTGCTCCTGTTGCTCACTAGCCTAGACCGCCCCATATGACTCTGGCTCATCTTCATCTGTCAACATGATATACTCATGCACCGAATACCGACTAGATGGCTACTTTGCTCTCATGGATCTCCTCACCTCTGTCAGTAGCTCCTCCTCAGGGATCTGAATCTCCTGATCTGTATCCTCGATATGTGTAGGTTGCTGCTCATCTACACCCTATATTGGCTGCTCCTCTGGCTCATCTCTGGCCTCTATCTGAACTACTGAAGGACTAATAGGCTCCATGTCTACTGAGCCATATGTATGTGACTCAGACTGATGCTCTGCCCTCTTGATATCTTCTATGGTTTGATTCTCATAGAATATGATATCTCTGCTCCTGACTACCTTCCTTCAACTGAGTCTCATAGCTTGTAGCCAAACTGCTCATCACCAAACCCTAGAAAGATACATTGTCTTGCCTTGTCATCTAACTTTGTCCTCTCATCCTTGGGCACATGCACAAATGCCCTACAGCCAAAAATCCTCAGATAATTATATCCGACATTCTTGTCAGTCCACACCTTCTCTGGCACATCTCCAACTATAGCTGATGAGGGAGATCTATTTATCAAATAACATGCTATCTGAACTGCCTCCCCCCAAAAGCTATTGGGCAACTTGGACTAGGAGAGCATGCACCTAACTCTCTCCACTATCGTCCTGTTCATTCTCTCAGCTACTCCATTCTCTTGTGGAGTCTTTGGCACTATCTGCTCATGTCTAATGCCTTGTGCTCTGCAGTACTGGTGAAAAACTCCTATGTACTCTCCCCCATTGTCTGTGCGAATGCATCTCAACTTCTTTCCTATCTCTTCTCCACAAGTCTGTGAAAAGTCTCAAAAACTGCTACCACCTGGTCTTTAGACTTTAAAACAAAAGCCCACACCTTTCTGGAGGCATCATCTATAAATGTGATGAAATAAAAGGCTCTCCCTAACGTCTTCTGCCTCATGGGTCCGCACACATTGAGTACACCTGCTCCAAAAGGCTCTCCCTAACCTCTTCTCCTACTCTGAAATGTCACCCTATGCTGCTTACCCACCACACAGTGGGTACAATCACTAAGAACTTTGCCCTGTATCTCTGGTAAGACCCTTGCTCAGGCGAGAGTTTGCAGCCCCTTTCCGCCAATATGGCCTAACCTCGTGTGCCACAAATATGCAGTATCATGCTCCGCTGTGCATACCTCTCCCCCAACCAATCTGGACTGCAACCTGTATAATGTACAAGATCTCTATCCCTTGGCAATCACCATAACATCTCTGATAAGCTTTCATTGATCTCCCCCAAATTTGCTGATATATCCCTCTTCATCTAACTAGCCTGTTGAGATGAGATTCATCCTGAGATCTGAAACATGTCTGGCCTCTTTGAGTATTAATCTGCAGCTTTCACGGTTTGGATCACTACTTCTACTATCCCACATATCTTGGAAACAACATTGTTTCCCATTCGGATCACATCGAGATTACATGTCCTGTAGGATGTGAAGAACTCTCTTCTGGGTGTGGCATGATAAGAAGCTTCAATATCCACCACCCAATCAACCTGATTTGATGTGATGGATAAGCACTGATCAATACAATCTATAAACAGAATGATGTCTTTTCCTCTCTGTCTTTTCCTGAGGCAACTGCTGCTACCTCTCTATCTTTCTTCTCATCAGCCTTACTACCTTTCTTGTTCTTCTTCTTCAACTGTCTGCATTCACTTTTGTAGTGTCCCTTCTTACCACAATTGTAGCATTCAATTTTCTTTCTTGGCCTAGATTTGCTTTTGCCTCTATCTCTATTGTTTTCTTTTTTATTGAATTGTCTCCTTCTACCCTCTGTAACAAGTACATCAGTTTGTGTTTGGGACTCTCCAGTTCCCTTCCTTCTTTCCTCCTCATTAAGCAAGCTGCTAATAGCCTGGCTCATGATAATAACTCCATAAGGAGCGCAGTTACTCAATGACACTACCAGTATCTCCCAACTATCAGGTAGAGAACTCAACAACAGAAGTGCTTGAAGTTCATCTTCCATAAGCATCTTCATTGTAGCCAGCTGATTCACAATACTCTTCATCTCATTTAGGTTCTCTGCAATTGATTTGTCCAGCTTATACTTTAGATTTACAAGCTTTCTAATTAGGTATACTTTGTTCCCGACAGTTTTTCTTCTCATACAATCCTTCTAATTTCTTCCATAATTCATAAGCTGAGGTTTCATTAGAAATATGATGGAATACTGTGTCATCCACCCATTGTCTGATAACACTAATTGCTTTTCTATCCATAGTGGCCCAAACTTCATCATCATTTATTTTTGGCTTCTGTCCCATCTTCTCAATCGGCTTGGCTAAATCCTTGCAATACAAGAGATCCATCATCTTTGATTTTCGAACCAACCAATTAATGCCGTTGAAACTAATCATCCTGCTGATATTGGTGGTAGTATCCATCTGTGACACGTACAAATACTTTGTTCTGATCCCTATGCTTACAACACGGCTCTAATACCACTTTTGTTGGGAATATACCCTTAGAACAAATTAGCGGAACCTATTTTTAATAATTTCTATGCATGCACAATCATAAAAAAATATGCAGATCTACCACAATCATAGGATATGCGAATAAAATCTAGCACCACACAAAAGACACCAAATTTACGTAGAAAACCCCTCCAATGTGAAGAAGAAAAACCATGGGATAAATTCCGAGAGCAATCCACTAATCTCAATAAAAGATTACAATCTTCTCCGAATTTTTGCCCAAAATTCAAAACTATTCAAACTGAAATTTCAGCACTAATTATGGGTAAAAGAAAGATCTCACTAATGCGTGGATGCTCCTCCGTGCTCCCAAAATCTGCTATCGAATTCCTCCGGATTCGCCTCCTGATGTTGCACTGGGCTTCTTCAAGTTTCTTTTTAGGTGGCTCTCGGCTCTTTGTTCTCAGTTCTCGACTCTCGGCTCTCAGAAAAAAACTAAGATATTTTTTTGTTTAGTATATAAAAACCGAACCCACTATTTCCCAGATATAGCAACCCAAGAGGGAGGTGAATTGGGTTTCTCAAAAATTAACTAGACTAATTAGCAAGTATGTACAATTAAATTTTCTTTTACAAATAAGTTAAGTGTAGTGTAGTGAAGATAATATGCAAGCAACACAATAAAGAGCATAATCAGACAAAGGGATTATAGTGATTCAGTGCCAACCTGCACCTACATCCACTCCCCAAGAACACCTTGAGAATTCCACTATCACCACTAGCCTACATGGCTAGCAACTTGTTTACGGGCACAAGCAATCAAGCCTTACACACTAGCCCTCCAAGCTAGTCTTCTTGTTTACGGGTACAAAGGGACCTTACACACTAGCCCTCCAAGCTAGTCTTCTTATTTACCGGTACAAGGGGACCTTACACTCTAGCCTTTCGAGCTAGCACATTTGTTTATGGGCACAAGCAAGCCTTATAATATCAAGCACAAGTAATATAATGTTTGATACAAGATGCTCCTAATAAATGAGCAGATATTCAACAAGAAATACTTATCAAATTTGAAGAACACTTCTCAAGATGGCTTCTTCCTTTGAGCACACCGGAGCACCAATGAAGCCTTTGATTGAAGCTTGAATGCTCTTTAAAGAATGGTTGTTGGAGCTTGAATCACCATGCCAAGAATAAAAAATACATGCACTTTGGTGGCTTTGAAACAATGAATGTAACTCTCCAATAAACCTCTCTTACAAACAATAAATCCCTCTTTCAAATGATTCTTTTCACAAAGATTTTCAATAAGATTTTCACTCTATTTTTTACACGATTTTTCACTCTTTTTCTCTTTTTTTTCTTCTATTTTTCTTCCCTCTTTTTTTGCTCACAAAATAACTAATCAATAGCTCAATATATAGAAGAAGAAAAATTATAGTCGTTGCATATTACCGTTGTGAAATAGAGGAATATAGCCATTATGAAATAGAAAGAAATCCGGCTAAGAGAAGTTCTAGAAAATCCAACGAGTGAAATCCCGTTCAATAAAAATCGGTGGCAAGGGGAGCATTAGCATTCCAAAACACAAAAATTGGCATTCCAAAATGTAAAACAGAGAACCAGCTAAGAGATTCAAAAAGATGGCATTCCAATTGGTTGAAATTGGCATTCCAAAATTGAAACAGAGAGCCAACCGATAGATTCAAATGATGGCATTCCAACTTTGTGAAATTGGCATTCCAAAACTCACAAAGCAGCATCCTAATAAAAGTTGGTAGGGAGCTAACAGAGGCCATTCCAAAATTTGAATTCCAAACATTGAAATCGGTAGCAAGCTGGAATTGGAATCAAGGAGCCAGAGAACGTTTGAAAATTGGTATGCCAAAATCAAGTAATAGGCATTCCAACTTTTAGATCAACAGAGAGCATTTGAGAATTGGAATTCCAAAATCGATTAACAGGGAGCCGGCTGAAGATGTTTTGGCATTGGAATTCCAAAAATAAGTAATAGGCAGTCGTGAGGTTATGAAAATTAGAATGCCAAAGACAAGTTGGCATTCCAATAAAAAGGCTCTTAAACNTCTGATACCAATTATTGGCCCAAATGACAAACCAAGAGAGGGGTGAATTGGGTTCTTTTAAAAATTTAACAATTAAAAACCAATTTCACAAAGTTAATGTGCACAAGTGAAGTGATGCAATGATACTAAGCATAATATAGAAGAAGATAGAGAGAGACAAATAATCATGATAAATACATAAGATTTATAGTGGTTCGGTGTTGGCCATATCTAAGTCCACTCCCAAGCAACTCTTGGGTCACCACTATAATCACCCTGATTACAGCTGACTTATTTTTCAAGATCACAACTCGAACTTGTTGTTTTACATGGGGTCACAACGAACCCAGCTGGTTTTCACGGGTTCACCAGCACACAACCCAATGTAAGCTACTCTTAGGTTACCCCAAGGTCAACTACCTCAACTAATTCAATCCCTTGATTGAATTAGGACACAAGCAAATCAAATAAATGTTTACAGCAATTAAAAGCTCCTCAAATTAGCAAATATGCAATGTAAATAAATAAGAATAGAAAAGCCTATTTTGGAGTGATTTGAAGTTAAGCTTTTCTTCTTTTTTTCTTTTCCTCTTCCCTTCTGAATGGGCTATCAAGATTTGAACTCTGATTCTTTGAATGAAGCTCATTGAAGAGAAGTCTAAAATTTAGGGCTCTAGCTCTTCTTCTTCAAATCGGTGGAAATCCTTAGGATTTGATCTTCAAAGGCTGTTGAATTTCTTTTTTATCTCTCTTCAATTGATGGCCTTGAGCACAGAGATTTTTCTCTTTGATTTCTCTCTTTTTCTTTCTCTCTATTTTTTGTTTTGTTTTCTTTCGTTCTGTTCTCTATTTTCAAATGGATGAACTCCTTTTTATAAACATCCTTAATCCAAGATTAGGTGAAAAAAATAGCCATTGTAATGTACTTGGATTGCTTCCTCACGCAAAGAAATAGATCCGTTAGTGGTTAGGTGAAGAAATATTACCGTTGAAATCCGTTCTGATAGATTTCAAAAATCATTTCTGACAGGTTGGAGTTGGCTCCAACTTTTAAGGTATCGGCTCCAAGTCGGGTTTTCAAAAATAGAAATAAAAAGTCCGTCGGGGAGTCGGCTCCGATAAACTGTGGTGTCGGCTCGACGCGATCTAGAGTCGGCTCTAAGTTTCGAGGGTGTCGACTCTAACATTGTTTCAAAAATACACTCTTGTTCTCAGGTTAGAGTTGGCTCTAACATTTCTAGGTGTCGGCTCCAAAATTTCATGTGTCGACTCTAAATTTTTAGGTGTCGGCTCCAAAAATTGACTCATAAAATAGTTCTCTGTATCTCTAGTTAGAGTTGGCTCTAGCTTTTCAGGTGTTGACTCTAAACCGTGCCAAAAATGTTAAACTATTCTGATATGCTTTGGAGTCGGCTCCAATAGCAGTGGGTGTCGGCTCCAAGTTTTGAACTTTAATATATTCCATTAAAAACTGATTCAAACTAATTTTTATATAACTTTGGAATAATTTAACCTTTCTAAGTTCCTGAAACACTTGTTAATTTCATTAGTAACAAAAGAAATATACTCATAACTTTTGTTAATCATCAAAATCAATAAGTGGGTCAACAAAGTTGGCATTCCAATAAAAAGGCTCTTAAACTTCCAATCAGAGGTCATTAAAAAATATGGCAGCCAAACACAAAATTCAGATCATCTAATACATATTTAAAAATAGTTTTAGCACTCAATCAACTCCAAGAAAATATTCATGACACGTAAAGGCTAAATAAAACTTTATAAAATAAAGATTTGATTGTAGAGATTGTAAGAATGATTTGTAAAATAATTAAATTCAATTCAAGATAATGCAAATATAATTAAACTTGAAAGTCATTTTGTCAAGTGAACTATCCAAGTATAAAACATATAAAAATCATCCAGTGATTACGAAATCCAAGTCCTTTGGAAAAATAATTTAATCGCTCCAAACCTTTTGAAAAATAATTTAAATTGTAAAGCATATCCATGGAATTAATGCATTACCTTTCATTTTGAATCACAATTTATCTTGGGTTGAAGTAACACCATCTTCTTGATGATTCATATGAAATCATTTAACTCAACCACAAGATCATTAGTATCATACTTAATTGTTTTGTAGTCATCAAAATCAATATAAGTCCAACAATTATCATGTGAATTATCTCCATACATGCTACAGAAGCCTCGTAATCAATCATAGCTTATTGCTTGTAGCCTTTAGCTACTAATCGAGCCGTGTATCTTTTTACCTTTTCTTCTACGTTCTTCTTCACCTTGTACACTCATTTTACTCCGATGGGCTCATGACCTTCTTCTGGAAGAGTGGTAAGCTTCCATGTGTCATTCTTCTGGATTGCCTTCATCTCTTCATCCATGGCTATCCTTTAGTTTTCATTCTTCACTGCTTCAACAAAAGATATTACATCCTCATTAGCATATAAACAAATGAGATTAAGGGGTCATGTCACCTCATAGAGATCTTGAATGGTTCTTGTCTTTCTAGAATCTTCACTTGAGAATGGAGATCTCTTGCTAGGTGAAGAAGGAGGTGTGGAATCTTCAACTTGAGCCTTTACTTCTTTTTCTTCTTGCACTTCTACCATGTTGGTGCTCCAATTCTAGACTCCTTCGTTGAACTTCATATCATTGCTTACAAGAATCTTCTTTGCCTTTGGGTCATAGAGTCCATATTCCTTGGACCTCTGGTCATATCCTATAAATATGTAAGGAAAACTCTTGTCATCAAGATTGCTTCTCCTTTGATCTGGGATATGTGCATAGACAATACAACCAAACACTCTTAGGTGAGATACATCTGGCTTATAGCCATTCCATGCTTCTTGAGGAGTCTTTCCATCAAGGTTCTTTATTGGGAAGCAGTTGAGAATGTCTACTGCACAATTCATAGCTTCCGCCCAAAACTCTTTTGGCATTTCCTTCATCTTCAGCATGCTTCTCATCATGTCAAGAATGGTCTGATTCTTTCTTTCTGCTACACCATTCTGCTGGGGTGAGTATGAGGAGTCGAGGTCCTTCCAATGCTTTGAGATTTGCAGAACTCTTTGAGCACTTTCGAGTTCTACGTACTCTTCTCCTCGATCTGATCTCAAAGCTTTAATTATGCATCCGGTTTGATTCTCCACAAGTGCTTTAAACCTTTTGAATATCTCCAGGGCTTTATGTTTCTCCTTCAAGAGGTACACCCAAGTTTTTATGCTAAAGTCATCAATAAATGTTAGAAAATAATAATGACCTCTAAATGAAGCCGGTGTAATGGAACTACAAATATCTGTATGGATGAGTTGCAAAGGCTTTTGGGCTCGATGAAATGATTCCATTGAAAAGCTAGCTTTTGATTGTTTTTCGATAATACATACTTAACATATTCCTTCAGAGGTATCCTCAATAAGAGATAACACCTTCACCACCACTTTTGAGGATAGGAGCTTCAAGGAACAAAAGTTCAAATGCCCGAACTTCAAGTGCCATAACCATATTTTATCCTTCATGCATGCACTCAAGCACTTTGCCTTAATATTCTTAATTTTGAAAGAGTCTTGTCTTTGTATTCTTACTAAGTAATCATAGTTTTCATGCTATATTTGAAAATGATAAATTGATCCTATTTACAAAAAAAAGAGATAATTTATAGAATAAGGATATGCCAAGAATAAGATGTATATTTTGAGCACTATAAATAATAGCAATATAACTTCTTTTATGTCTATGATTTGCATGATATTTAGAATTATATATTAGGCCATGTCAATTAGAAAACTATGAATAAAATAGCATCATTACAACCAATATCTAAAAGTAGTGCTACTAGGTCTCATTTTAAATGTGAAGTTTGATACAAGCCAAATTGATTAAAGACCATTTAAATCTGTAACTAGATCTTGTAGTATTTTAAATTTAGTATGTAACTGTGCATATAATCTTGAGAATATTGAAACTAGAGAATGTAAAATGTATTTTATAACTTTTATCAGTGATTACTCCAATCTACTTTTATATATTTATTCAAAATGTAAGATGAAGCTTTAAAAAAATTAAATAAATAAGTAAGGTGGCAAAAATTGGACTTGACTGATGAATCTAACCCTAACCCATCCAAAAAAATTAGGTTTAGGGTTATGCTTTATTTGATCCAAATCCAAAATAACCTGAAAATTTTTGGATTGGGCTGCATTGGCTTACAAGTGACATGACATGATCCAAAAATTATGTTTTTCAAAAAATGAATAAGCTTTAATCACCATTCTAAAATAGGTATTTAGTTATGAGGGTAAGATATATTTTTAATTTTATTTATTTAAATTTTAAGATTTTATCTAGATAGTAATTTATAATTTTATGAATTATCAATTAGATTATTTATATGGTTAATCTCGATATATAATTTATTGATGCTAATGAGACTTAATAAATAACGAAAATAAAATTACACTTTTTCAAATTGAATGTTATTGAAAGACCAATTTTAACAATTTTAAATATCCTTGATGAGAAAATGAAAGAGTAAAATTAAATATGACTTTTTTTAATTAAGCATATTTCCAAAGTAAAATTAAGCATTTTAAAATTAGCAATTCATATTTTTTTTTAAAAAAGAGCTAATCACTATGTATGGTTGGATGGTCTAATTAATAATTTCTCTTTTTCCATGAGAGAGGAAGAATAAACATATTCTTATCCTTGTAATCCAACTATATATGGCTTTATCACTTTAAGCCCTGCCCTTTCAACAACTACTAAATTCTCTCTCTCTCTCTCTCTCTCCAGATCTTGGCAATATTGGCGGGATAAATGACCAGCAACCAAACAACATTTTTCTTGGATCAGGAATAAGTGAATAAATAAGGTTTATTTAGAGATAATGCTAATTACCCCGGTAACCGTCCTGCAAACACAATTTTAGGTTGCAATATCGTTCTCAAACCCAAGTGCCAGGACTCGATATTGTAGTGCATGGGCTAGCTTTTTGCAGGTGAGGCACTATTTTGCAAATGTAGTTCATTTTGAGCATTTTATTTCCTTAAGAGATACATTGATGATACTGCTTGAGAGAGACTCTTCAAAGTTTTCTATGCATATAGATTGGAAGATTTCAGCCTTTTGTTGGCAGTTCTTTGTGTAACAGACTATTTTGAACGGGTAGTAGGACTGAGAGAACAGAGATTGTCATCTTCTAGTAGTTGGCAAGTTTTAGAGCCTGTTTGGATGGAAGGAAATGAAAGGAAGGGAAAGAAAAAGAAGAAAAAAAGGTTATAAGTTATCTTGTTTGGAAGGAGGGTGAAAAAAAGAGGGAAAACAGAATGAGAGTAATCGGTTCCCTTCTTTCTTCCTCAGCAAGGATAAATTTGTTAACTCTCACACTACAAGGGGAAAAAAATATTGCAACGCCCAAATGCGTCGCAATTGCATCGCTAAACATGCTATTGCGACGCAATAGCGATGCAATGATGGCGTCGCTCAGATGTCCGTCGCAATATCCATTTGTCGCAATTGCGTCGCAATATTGCGACTCTCTGCGATGCAACAATGCGTCGCAATATTGCGACGCATCCAAATACGTCGCTAAATTTAAAACTAATTTTTAATATTTAAAATTATTATTAAATATTGCGATGCATTTAATTGCGTCGCAATATTTAATAATAATATTTTTGATATAATAACGATGCAATTTGAGTCGCTAATGCGTCGCAAAGAAAAATTTTTTAAAAATATTGAGACGCAAGGTCATTGCGTCGCAATATTTATTAAAAATATTTTAGAAATAATAGCGATGCAATTTGAGTCGCTAATGCGTCGCTATTAAATTTTTTTTAAATTATTGCGATGCCAAGTCATTGCGTCACAATATTTAATAATAATATTTTAAAAATATTAGCAATGCAATTTCAGTCGCTAATGCGTCGTAAATTAAATTTTTTAAAAAATATAAAATATTAAAAATTAAAACGGTTAATATAATTTCGTTACATTTAAATATTGATAGAAACATTCTTCACTCATATTGATCCAAACAATAATTAATTTCTAAAAATAATTTAAATATTAAAATTTTGAAGTTTTCATGTACAACAAAAAAAAGAAAAAAAATACATCAAGAATCTGAGCGATCACGTGGAGGCTGGAGATCCTGCGACAAGCGGCTAACCATATCCTGCAAATGACGCATCTGATCTCGCACGTCTGCAAGCTCCTGATCCCGGCCTCGCATACGCTGTTCGAACTCGTACTCGACCTCCTGCCGAACCTCCTGTCGAACCTCCTGACGAACGTCCTGCCGAACCTCATCCGTAATAGATCTCCGAATGTCGTCTAAACGCTCGGCAGGAATATCACCAGAAAATCGCGAGCTGGAGGCCTAATGGGAAAATATGTAGAAGCTCTAATGCCCAGACCATAGACCCTGCGGTCTTGTGGCTGGGCACCAACAGCCTCCAAAAACATATGTCAACTCTCCTCTGCTGAGAGTTCAACGGGCGTCTCCCCATCAGTGGAGTCGACCTACGATGCCTGGGAGCGAAGCTCCTCGACTCGTGTCTTTGAATTATAAAATCAACAATAAATGAGTTAATAAATTTCTCGAAATAAAATTTTAGAAATTAAACATATAATACATAAAGCTAATTTCTTACTGCAACCTCCCGTGATCACGTGTCGACCCAGGAACCGTCCCTCCTGGTGTGTGTCACCCTGAATAGACGAAACTCACCAGGATCTCCACCCTCCTGCTCAGACTATAATAATAAAAAAATTGATATTAATACAAATATTTGTAAATAACTAAATTAGTAATTAAAATATTTATGTTTTCTTATCATACGCCGTCTGTGCTCCTGAATCGAAATGGAGCCCGAAGTATGGCGGGAGAGACCCGTGCCAGGACTGCCCTTCTCGGATCGGCAGTTCGTGCTGGCTGATGCGGACCTCCTGCGCCAGCCATCGGACTACCAGGCCTGCTGCCACTCGTGCCAAATACCCTCTGGTACATGCACAGGACGCTGATCCATGACCTCCAATGATGAAGCATGTCGGAGTATCGACGTCCCGTCAGAGCCTCCCATGCTGCCCTAATGGCATCATGGCTGGCAGGGTCCCACGTAAACTTTTTCTGCATTAAAATAAACAGTTAGTTTCAGAATTTATTAAGATTAAGAAATTTTATATCAGTGATAAATTGTATTTAATAAGTTTACCCGAAACTCAGAAAAATAAAACTCCCTCGTGGCTGGAGATACGTGGCGCCAATTATAGCCACTGGGATCTGCATGCCTCTGAAATACGGCGCTGATGTGGCTGGATACATGATGCTGCTCAATAAATCTGTTAAAAAAATGCATGTTTATAAGTAATTGACTTAAAAACATAAACATATATTTTTAATTAGTATATACTTACAGCCCATGAGCATCAAGTCAAAGTATGGTGCGGCCGATGGTGGAAGAACTCTCGGAGGTATGTGCCGATCGACTGCATGGTAATACCAATGCAGGATCACCGCTGACTGCTGGAGAGATCGAAGGTTGTGCAATGTGTAGAGATCCGAACTCTCCATCTCCAAAGCTCATGTGATCTTATGCAGCAGAGCTACGTCCCTGCTCACTCCGTATGTCGTCGGTAGATCTACCTCTACCCGTCATACTGAAAATACTAAAGATTCATGCAATTAAATTACGATTAATGATTGACTATGTAAAAATTTACCACTTATAAAATAAAGTTGAATTTAAAAAAACCTCTATGTTTAATCGGTGTCATTTGTTTCGTGAAATATTGGTTCAACATCTGATGACGTATCGGACTGCGATTCAGTTTCATTATCATCGGAAGGAAACTGAACATTTGCATCCGCAATTTCTTGGACATCACCATTTGGATCTCTAAGTGATGTTTCAGGATCCCTTGTGTCGTCCTCAATTGCATGCATTTCTATCTCATCCTCTTGAAATGCAGGGCACTCGGCTGATTGACTTGATGAACTCTCCTCTAATAAGATTGTTGAACATGGGACGATTTTAGAAACAGCCCACCAATCTCGCTTGTCGTTGCGCAAACTTGGATATCCGCAGTAAAACACTTGCTGAGCTTGGGATGCAAGGATGAATGGGTCATATTTCTGTAATCTTTGTCGATGGTTCACTTCAACCAAATTGTAGTCGTTATGAACCCTTTTGCCCACAGGAACTGTCGGATCGAACCAATCACAACGAAACAATACAGTTCGTTTCATAGGCCAACCGGGATATTCAACTTCAACCACCTCTACTAACTTTCCGTAATAATCTTGCATATTTGCTCCAACACTTTCTCCTTTAACACACACGCCCCAGTTCTGCGTGCCTCTTGAAGCTGCTAATCGTTCAATTTAAATTTATATCCATTAACAAAATAGCCAGTAGAGGTTGTTACGGTCTTCAATGGCCATTGCGATAGACATTTAATGAAAATATTATCGGTTGGGGACCATGGACCGTTTACCTATAAATTAATAAGCTATTCACAACCAATTCGAAAAATTAAATCCATTACTGAAATTAATTGAGTGATACTACTCACAAATTCATAAACCAGTAAGCGAACTCTATTTCTAACTTCTGTCCAATTGCAACTTGACTGATGTCGGGATTCATCTGTCGTTGTCTATCACAATACATCCTTATGGGATGATAAGGATTAAAACTGATGTTAGCAATTAAATATTATGGTATATTGTAATTTAAATTAGAAGTTCAAATTAAGCATTGAAGTATACATTTACTCAATATATGGATCGACTTCTCTACAGTTCATTAGGATATAATAATGTGCTGCATTATACTCCATATCGCTAAGATTTCTTGACTTCTGCCCCCCAAATGAATGGCCGATACCTTTAAAAATTAATATTCTACCGTCATTAGGTTCTCCTTCGTCCACACATACATCATCGTTACGACCAAGATTTTGGCTCCTCGTGTGGACGTGACCCTTAAAGTAATGCGAGGCAAAAGCTGAAACTTCTTCGACCAAGTGTGCATTGCATCTAAACCTTCAACCCTTGCCTTATTACGCACATTATTTTTTAACTTCTTAAGGTACCTATATGTAAAGTTGAGATAAAAAATTAACCAATTTTCTCGCAATGAAATAATATTTGAAATGTCAATATGTCTTAATGATGTATATATTTACCTCTCGAAAGGATACATCCAGCGATACTGCACGGGACCAGCTTGCTCACTTCGTATGGTAAGTAAACCGGTAAATGCTCCATTCAGTCAAAAAAACTGGGAGGAAATATTCGCTCCAGCTTGCATAAAATAATTGGAATTTCCTCCTCATGCCTTGCCATGGATGCAGAAGTAATGACTGTGGCAGACAACTCCTTGAAGAACAAGCTGAGCTCTGTCAATGCCTTTCAGACATGTTGCGGAAGCAACTCACAAAAAGCTATAGGCAATAACCGTTGCATGAAAACATGACAGTCGTGACTCTTCATGCCGAACAACTTGAGCTTATGCATGTCCACACACCTATCGATATTTGAGGCATAACTATCTAGAAATTTTAACCCTCTAAGCCAGTTACATAAAACTTCTCATGAATTTCTATCAAAAGTGTAACAGGCTTTAGGATAGGTCCCGTCGGTACTCCTCCTCAAATCATCTCTTCTGCAATACTGATTAAGTTCTTCTCTTGACTTTGCAGTGTCTTTTATTTTTCCCGAGATGTTTAGCACCGTGTTAAATATGTTATCAAAAAAATTTTCTTGATATGCATAACATCCAAGTTGTGCCGGATGAGATTTGTGCTCCAATAAGGCAAATCCTAAAATATACTCCATTTCTTCCAGTTATGTTCTTTACATATACGGCCATTTATTTTATCTGCATCTGGTTCCCAAGCATACCTCAACCCCAAATGCTCTATAGTATCAAATATATCCATGCCGGACCTAACCGGTTCGGCGAATTTTGTGACTGCTTTGTTCTTCCGGAAGGCGATCAAGTTACGCCTGTAAGGATGATTTGGGGGCAAGAACTTCCTATGATTATCAAACCATGATTGCTTACCACTCTTCTGCAATGTAAATGCATCCGAATCATACATGCAATGAGGGCATGCCAGACATCCAGCAGTGCTCCAACCAGACAACATTGCATATGCCGGGAAGTCACTTATTGTCCACATCAAAGCAACTCTCATGATGAAATTCTGTTTCATAGAAATGTCGTAGGCTACGACTCCTGTTTCCCACAACATTTTCAATTCGGCACCAACAGTTGCAGGAAGACATCAATCTTTTCCTTTGGATTTGATGGTCCTGGAACCAAAACTGTCAAAAACATTGCAGTCTCTTTCATGCACTTCCATGGAGGAAGGTTATATATAGTCAGTATCACAGGCCAACATGAATACTGTTGCCCCGCTTGACCAAATGGTTGGAAGCCATCGGTACAAAGACCTAATCTGACATTCCTTATATCTTCAGCAAAATCAGGATGATTTTCATTGAAATGCTTCCAAGCTTTTGAATCTGATGGATGCCGCATTTCATCCTCTTTAGATTCATATTCGGCATGCCATCTCATATCAGCAGCTGTAGCCTCAGATCTGTATAATCTCTGCAGGCGTGGAGTCAGAGGAAAGTAATGCACCTCTTGTAAGGAACACTTTTCCTCCTACTTGTACTAGCTCCCCCTTCGCCGTTTTTGTACCTCGATTTCCCACAAATCTTACACCATCTCAGTTCCGAGTCTTCACCCCAATATATCATACAATTGTTCAAGCAACAATCGATCTTATTAACCGGGAGCCCAAGCCCACGCAACAACTTCTTCGTTGAGTAAAAACTGTCTGCTACAATATTATCATTTGGCAAAATTTCCTTGATTAACCCAGCTACAGAATTAAACGCCTTTTCTGATAATCGATGTTCTACCTTAATATTCAGCAACCGAGCAGCCGTAGACAACTGTGAATGACCCTCACAACCAGGATACAATTCTTGATTTGCAGCATGCAACATATCATAAAATTGTTGTGCATCTAGATTTGGTTCTTCTATAAATGTATTCTGATTGAATTCATTACCCGATGCATTCATCACCATTTCTTCATATGTGTTTAGATTCACAAATGGTTCATCAACGGGAATTGACACTTGTTGGCTTGTAACAACTGCTGGAATTTCCTCTGGTTCACCATGACAGTACCAAATATCGTAATCAGGAACAAACCCCTTTTTACACAGATGCACCTTAACAGTATCGACATCTCTGTAGGCTTTATTCTGACACCTATGATAGTTGCATGGGCACCTAATCCTAGGCCCATCCATCCATTCAGGTTGGCTACATGCAAATGCGATAAATTCTTCCAATCCATTCAGAAAATCTAGATTAAGCAAGCCATCTTTTATCCTTGCATGCATCCACGAGCGAGCCCCGCTCATTTTTGACCGACTTATACAATTTCTGGTAAACCATTAAAGGAAACCACATTATAAAACTATATTAGCATTACTAAATATATAACTAAATTATTTCTTTTACACAACTTAGGTTAATAATAACCATTTAAATAATTTATAATTGAACCAATTTTTTTTAGACAACTAAGGTCCCTATCCTGCAAGGCCCGGCCACGGCTATGATCCTTGGCGTGCTAGCAAGGACCGAGGCATAGGTTTATGCCAAGCTAATGCTAAGGCTTGAGTTCGGGTCGGGCCGCAAGGCGGTCCGTTTAATCATGAGACTTCACAAGCATTCAAGTGTCCTAAATTAATTCTACCTTCACTCCATGTCTAAAAGATAAGGCCATATCCCATTCAAGAATATTTTTTGTGATATGTTATTCTGCTATTAATTATCATCGATCGGTTACGTTGAAATTTCGGCAGCATTTCCCCATATGTTCTCCTAAATGTGTGGCATATATGCCACACTAGGAGAATGTATGAGCAAATACAAACCGCAATCTCACCCAACGATGATTAATAGCAGACTAACATATCGTAAAAAATATTCTCAAACTGTCCACCAGGACAATTTGAGAATTTGCAAGACTAAGGCTTACAAATTCTCAAACGGGTCTAAAGGTTATAGTGTTGTGATTAATAATACGAAATCCGAAGACAATCGAACTTATGCTTGTTATTCTTAACTTCTTGTCAATTATACATATATAGGAATAGTATTCTATATATATAGTCACTGACTTCTTAAGATTATTGTGTCGAATATAAATATTTGTGATGACTAAAATATAAACTATTGAAACTACTAATTTGTTGGTGCAAATTAAATAATAATAAACAAGACTTTCTATCTAGCATTACATAATTTAATGCATCATTAAATTTGAAGCAGAATGTAAATAATCAAGACATAACAATTGTAAATAACTACAAATGCACAAATATTATTGCGTAAACATTATGCTTAAATTAATTATTGCATAAACATTCTGCAAATTAAATAATAATACAACAAGACTTTCTATCTAGCAATACAAATATTATTGCATAATCAAGACATAACAATCAGTCTATCCAAAGAGCTCTGACTAATGACATAAATTAATTAATTTATAACTAATCTAATAAAAAATTAGATTAGTGGTCACATTTTTTTAAAAAATTTATCATCAAATTATTTAAAAATATTTTTAATAACAATAAAATATAATAGAATCTAAATTTTTAGTTAATTTTTTTTCATGAGTGTTAAAATTTTTTTTTGAAGGGGCCGGGGGTCGGGAAAACCCCCCTAGCTGTTACTTTTTTTAAAAAAAAATTAAGTTGCCCATGTTTTAAAAATATTTATATTTTTTTATATTTATCATCAAATTATTTAAAAATATTTTTAAAAATAATAAATATGATAGAATCTAATTTTTTTGTTAATTTTTTTTATGAGTGTTAATTTTTTTTAATTTAAGGGGCCGGGGGTGGGGGAAAAGCTCCCTAGCTGTTACCTGTTTATTTTTTTTTTTTTTTTGTTTGGCCACCGTGGCCGGAGAAGACGAACGGGAGGGGGGGTTCCCCCCCTTAACTGTTTTTTTTTTCCGGTGGCCAGGCCACCGTGGCCAAGCCACAGCCATGGCCGTGGCCGTAGAAGACGAATGGGGGGGTGCGGAAAACCCCCCCCCCCCCATTCTGTATTTTTTTTTTTTTTGGCCTAGCCACTATGGCCAGGCCACGGCCGGCCACGACAGCGGCCGTGGCCGTAGAAGACGAAGGGGGGGTAGGGAAAACCCCCAAACTGTCAATTTTTTTTTTTCAGCGGCCGTGGCTGGAGAAACAGCCACGGCCGTGGCCGGAAAAGATGAAGGGGGGTGGGGAAACCCCCCCAAATAGTAAATTTTTTTTTGATGGTCGTGGCCGTCTTCTCCGGCCACGGCCGCTGCCGTGGCCGAAGAAGACGAAGGGGGGGAAACCCCCCCCCCCCCAACAGTAAATTTTTTTTTTGGTGGCCTAGCCACCGTGGCCAGGCCATGGCCGGCCACGGCAGCGGCCGTGGCCGTGGTCGGAGAAGACGAAGGGGGGTGGGGAAAACCCCCCCAAATAGTAATTTTTTTTTATGGCCTGGCCACCGTGGCCGGACCCTATTTTAAAAAAATAATAATAAAAGGAGGATGGGCTTACCTCGGTAGCGAGGGGACGCCGCCGGAGTGGGGAGAGCTTCCGTCGGGGGAGAGGACGGGGGTAGCCGGAGGAGCGGACGGACGGCGGTGGCTAGGGTAGGAATGACCAAGTCTAGTGGTGATTAGCGACGCATATAGAATAGGAAGAAGAAGAGAAGGGAAGCGGGGAGGCGGCCCGACCAAGTCTTAAATAGTGGTGATTAGCGACGCAATATATGCGTCGCTAATCACTCGCTATTTTTTTTATTATTATTATGGATTAGCGACACAACAATGCATCGCTAATCCATCGCTACTTTGGCTTTTTTATTTTTTTATGCAAAACTTAGCGACGCAACTAATTGCGTCGCTAATGAGTCGCTAACTTGGCGCTAATGTCCGATGGAAAAATAATTTTTATTTTCTAGAAAATAGCATCACAAATGCATCGCAATATTTTTTAAATATTAATAACTGATAAAAATTATATTTTCTAAAAAATAATTGCGACGCATTTATTGCATCGCAATATTTTTTTAATTTTTTATTACCTTTATTTTTCTTAAAAACATTACGACACAATAAATGCGTCGCAATATTAAAAATTATTTTCTCTTAGAAAATAATTTTTATTTTCTAGGAAATTACGTCGCAAATGCGTCGTAATATTTTTTTAATATTTATAAAAAATTATATTTTCTAAAATAATTACGACGCATATATTGCATCGTAATTTTTTTTAAATTTTTTATTACATTTATTTTTCGTAAAAACATTGCGACGCAACAAGTGCATCGCAATATTAAAAATTATTTTCTCTGAAAAAATTATTTTTGTTTTCTAGGAAATTGCATTGCAAATGCGTTGCAATATTTTTAATATATTTATAACTGATAAAATTTATATTTTTTGAAAATAATTGCGACGCATATATTGCATCGCAATATTTTTTTTAATTTTTTTATTACATTTATTTTTCTTAAAAACATTGCGACGCAATAAATGCGTCGCAATATTAAAAATTAATTTCTCTCGCAAAATTATTTTATTTTCTAGGAAATTGCATTGCAAATGCATCGCAATATTTTTTAAATATTTATAACTGATAAAATTTATATTTTTTGAAAATAATTATGACGCATATAATGCGTCGTAATGTTTTTTTTAAAATTTTTTAATTACATTTATTTTTCTAAAAAACATTACGATGCAATACATGCGTCGCAATATTAAAAATTATTTTCTTCAAAAAAATTATTTTTTAGAAAAATGCGTCGCTAATGCATCGCAATATTTTTTTAATAATTATAACTTATAAAAATTATATTTTCTAAAAATAATTGCGATGCACATATTGCGTCGCAATATTTTTTTTACTTTTTTATTACTATTATTTTTCTTAAAAACATTGCGACGCAATAAATGCATCGCAATATTAAAAATTGTTTTATCTCGGACTGTGGCGATTGGTCTGATTGGCGACAATCCGACGGTTGCGATCGATCCAAGCCCTGATCTTGATCGGCCATGACTGATCCCAAACCGTTGTGATCAGTCCGAGATCACGACGATCCGACGGTTGCGATCGATCAAAGCCCTGAACTCGATCGGCCATGACCGATATCAGACCGTGGCGATTGGTCCGATCACCGACGATTCGATGGTTGCGATCAATCAAAGCCCTGATTTCGATCGGCCACGACCGATCTCGGATCGTGGCGATCGGTCCGATCGACGACGATCCGATGATTGCGATCGATCCAAGCCTTGATCCCGATCGGCCACGACCGATCCCGGACCGTTGTGATCGATCCGAGATCGTGATGATCCGACGATTGCGATCGATCCAAGCCCTGATCCCGATCATCCATGACCGATCTCGGACCATGGCGATCGGTCCAATCGGCGATGATCCGATAGTTGCGATCGATCCAAGCCCTGATCCTGATCGTCCACGACCGATCTCGAAACGTAGCAATCGGACCGATCGGCGTCGATCTGACGGTTGCCATCGATCCAAGCCTTGATCGATCCTGGTCGGCGATGAACGATCTCGGACCGTTGTGATTGATCCGATAGGCGATGATCCGACGGTTGCGATCGATCCAAGCCATGATCCCGATAAGCCACGACCGATCTTAGACCGTTGCAATCTGTCCGAGATCGGCGATGATCCGACGGTTGCGATCAATCGAAGTCATGATCCCGATCAGCCACGACCGATCTCGGACCGTGGCGATCGGTTTGATCGGCGATGATCTGACGGTTGCGTTCGATCTAGGCCCTGATCCTGATCGGCCACGACTGATCCCGGACCGTTGCGATTGGTCCGAGATTGCTGATGATCCGACGGTTGCGATCGATCCAAGCCTAGATCCCGATCGGCCATGACCGATCTCGGACCATGGCGATCGATCCGATCGCCAAAGATCCGACGGTTGCGATCGATCCAAGCCCTGATCCCGATCGGCCACGACCGATCTCGGACGTGGCGATCGGACCGATCGGCATCGATCCGATGGTTGCCATCGATCCAAGCCCTGATCAATCCTAGTCAGCGATGAACGATCTCGGACCATCGCGATCGATTCGATAGGAGACGATCCGACGGTTGCGATCGATCCAAGCCATGATCCCGATCGGCCACGACCGATCTCGGACCGTTGCAATTCGTCCGAGATCGGCGACGATCCGACGGTTGTGATCGATCTAAGCCATGATCCCGATCGGCCACAACCGATCTCGGACCATGGCGATCGGTCCGATCGGCGATGATCCGACGGTTGCGATCGATCCAAGCTCTATCCCGATCGGCCATGACCGATCCCGGACCGTTGCGATTGGTCCGAGATCGCGGACGATCCAACGGTTGCAATCGATCCAATCCCTGATCCCAATCGACCACGACCGATCTCGGACTGTGGCGATCGGTCCGATCGCCGATGATCCAACGGTTTCGATCGATCCAAGCCCTGATCCCGATCGACCATGACCGATCGATCTCGGACCGATCGCTATTTAACATAATTAATTTTTTTAAAAACATTGCGATGCAAAGGGTTGCATTGTAATTTTTTAATATGATAATTATATTATATAAAAATTAATTTTATTTTAAATAATTGTGATGCAACAAGTGCGTCACTAAATTAAAACATAATTTTTCTAATTTTCTGGTTTATTGCATCGCTATTTAACATAATTAATTTTTTAAAAATATTACGACGCACTGAATTGCGTTACAATATTATTTTCTTATAATTATTTTATAAAAATTTATTTTATTTAAAATAATTGTGATGCATATATTGCGTCGCTAAATTAAAAATTTTTTCTAATTTTCTGGTTTATTGCGTCACTAATGTATCGCTATTTATATAATTAAATTTTTAAAAACATTGCGACGCACTGTGTTGCGTCGCAATTATTTTTTCTCATATTTATTCTTTATAAAAATTAATTTTATTTAAAATAATTATGGCGTAGTTATTGCGTCGCTAAATTAAAAAATAAATTTTGTAATTTTTTGGTTTATTGCATCGCTAATGCGTCGTTATTTAATATATTTAATTTTTTTAAAAATATTACAACGCACTGAGTTGCATCGCAATATTTTTTTCTAATATTTATATTTTATAAAAATTAATATTATTTAAATTATTTGCAACGCAATTGGTGCGTCGCTAAATTAAAAATAAATTTTTAATTTTCTAGTTTATTGCGTCGCTAATGCGTCGCTATTTAACATATTTAATTCTTTTAAAAACATTGCGACGCACTGAGTTGCGTCGCAATATTTTTTTCCCATATTTATATTTTATAAAAAATTAATTTAAAAATATTGCGATATATTATTTGCGTCGCTAAATAAAAAAATTAATTTTTTTAATTTTTTGGTTTATTGAGTCGCTAATGCGTCGCTAATTGCGTCGCAATTTTGTTGTCACGGAGGCGTCGCAAAGTGGTTGCAATTTAGCGATGCATAATTGCGTCGCTAAATTTGCATCGCTATTTCAGTATTTTCTTGTAGTGTCAAATCGAAGGTAAGCTGAGGGAAAGAAAAAAGTTTAAGTCATACTTTTGTGAAAGATCAAAATATCTCTTCATTTTTTTATTCTTTATTTTTTCATTCCTGCATTTCATTAGAGTATAATTGTCACATAACACTTTTACTTCTTTTCTTCCTCTCTATCCAAACAAGATAATAATTGATATTACCCTTCATTTTCCTTCCATCTTCCCTTATTTTCCATTCAAAAATCCAAACAAAGCCTAAAGCTCATCTTTGACTTTAGGGAGGGGGCACATGTATGTTTGAGAGAGAGACAGAGAAAATAGTGTTTCGAAGAGAGCCTGAGGATTAGGACGGAGCTGGTCTTGGGTCTTGGTTTCTCACACGCGCTTATATATCAGCAAAGATTACACGACGAAACCTTTTCGTCTTTTCCACATGTTTGTATTCATGATAGTCAAAGTGATGCTATAGTGCTTGACGGATTTGATAGACTACAGGTTACATAGCTCGTCGAATATATAGCATGATTTTAAAAATTGAACCAAACTGACCAATCAAACCAGTTCAATCAAAAATTTGATCATCATTTTAATTCAATTTTATTATTAAAATTAATTTTTATATGATTTAATAAAAATTAAAAAAATTTATTGAATCGATCGATTTATGAAAAGTCGATTCAACTTCTGATTTGAGACTTTTAGTTTTGATAAATAAAATAAAAAATAATTTTTTTTTAATTTTATGTTTTAAATTTTAATTAAATTTATATTTTATTATTTTATATTATTAAATTAAAAATTAATTATGATATTATTTAGTTTGATCAAACTGATTTATCAAATCAAATCGATTAATTCGTAGTTCAAATGTCAAATATCATACCGATTTATTGTTTACTTTGATTTTTAAAACATTGATATATAGCCGTAAAGGAAAATCATCTTACAACTGAGTTTCTTATTGTCACCACATTAGTATAAAGGTGATCGGTGGTGGGATTCTTGTCTGCTTATAGAAAATGGGTCCATAGGCCATGGGCCATAGCTAAAAAGTTCAGGAAAGCATTAGGTTCAATGGGCCGGAGTTGATTTCAATAGTTATTTTACGTCTTGTTCTTAAGCACCAGAAAATAGAAACAAACATGGTTATACAAGAAATCAAAAAACTAAGCATAAAATGTTAGGACTAAAAGCAACACTCACTACGTAGAGATTTAAGAATAACAACGCTAAAAAAGTAGTTTACCGACGCTTTATTAGCGTTGGTAAGCCATATTCTGACGCGTCTTGAAGCGTCGAAATAGCGTCGGCACAGCATATGTGGAAAAAAAATTTACCGACGCTTTTGGAAGCGTCGGGAAAATTTTTTCCGACGCTTCAAGAAGCGTCGGTAAATCGAAAATAGGGCTCAGTGCAGCTTTTTTTTTAACCGACGCTTGTGGAAGCGTCGGGAAATTTTTTTAACCGACGCTTGTGGAAGCGTCGGAAAAAAAGGAGAATTTTTAAACCATCGCAAATATGGCTCAGCTCGGCTCAGCTCGGCTCGGCGCGACTATTTTTTTTCCCGACGCTTTAGAAAGCGTCAGCATCGGAAATCAAAAATATGGCCCAGATCGGCTTAATGTTGGCGCGACTAATTTTTTTTAACGACGCTTTAAAATGCGTCGGCATCGGTAATAGGGCTCAGTTTTAAGCCGCGTCAAGCTGTAGCTGTTATGTAATAAATATATGCATTAAATAGCTATCAATAGCCATTATGAATCATGAATCAGCTATCAATACCCATTATGAATCAGTTATCAATACACATTATCATAATTAGCTATCAATAAAGCCCAGAATCAATAGATACTTTGATTCTTTGTCACTATTCCAGCACTTGAATAAAATTTAAATCACCTGCCATTAAATAAATGCTGACCACACCTGGCTTACCAAAGTGGAATGATAAGCTTTAAAAATATCATAATGCCAAAGCCCAGCATCAATAATTGCCGGCTTAATTGATTAATACATTCATCTTCAAGTAAGATGCCTCGGATACAAATTGAGTGGTGGTGAATACCTAACTTATTTCAACTGATGTGCAAAGTTCCAAACGTATCCACATTATGATCATTGTAGCAGTGTTCATATTAATATACTCTATTACATAGCTGCAGTACATCCCATCAAAAAAAAAGTACAAGTTTACAACTTTCTTGCATCACGTTTCCTTTTTTTTTTTTTCTTGCACCCAGTAAAAATGTCATGTACCTTAGAACTCCGACCTCACTTATTTCGGACACAACACAGAAATTTCATCATCCAGATTTCTATAAATTAAGGTAACTAACATCCCATGATATCCTGCAACAGTAATAGCATACATCTTTGATTGGCACAATATATAAGAAAACCACTAATAAGTCCTGTGTCATGCAATATGAAGTGGCAAGGCATACAATTAGAGCATACAGCTAAGTAGAAATGTTTATATGTAGCAGTCTGCAAACAAAATTTAAAAATACATGAAATGAAAGATATAATAAAAAAAAAGCTGATGTCAATGATCTGCAGGAGGAAGGTTGTCACCCTGTCCGCGAGGATTTGATGCTCCAGGAGCCTATAAGAATAATTAAAAATATTTAATTTGCTCAACTATCAATTACAATATATTAGATAAATAATTGATTTAATATAAAATATATAATTAATAATATATGTATTTACCTGATGTGGAACAAACATCTGTACGATAGATGTAAGCCGCTCAATGTGCTCTCTCATAGATTCCATCGCTGCACGATCGTCGGCACGGCTCCGTTGCATCTCCTCCATCGCTGCTCTATCGTCTGCACGACTCCGTTGCATCTCCTCCATCGCTGCTCTATCTGCGATACGGCTCTGTCGCATCTCCTCTATCTCCTGCTGAAGTGTGTGAACACCATCTGCAGCATCTGAAGCATCATGTGCACGTCTACTCATCTCAGATATCTGAGTGGGGGTGACTCCAACTCCATAACCCCTCACTCGACCGTAGCGCTCCGGCCCCATCAGCTCCGTAAACACCTCGGCCTCAATGCGACTACTCTGCGTAGATGCTGTAGAGTCGTCGACACGCTCAGCAATAAGAGCTGTAGCTCTTTCCTGTATTAATTTAAAAAAAATTAGTTAGATCTTACTGAATAACAAAATCAAATTAAAATCGTTGTATAAAATAAATTATAATAAATAATTACATAAAAGTCTCTCGACTCATCTCTGACAAAAGTGCCATCATCGTGAATATGAGTCATCCGATAAAACTCCACCTTACGGGGTTCTCGTCCATACTCATCCATCTACAAGAAAAATTATAAATATCGCAATAGCTTTCGTATACCTTTAGGGATGATGCAATTCAAATTAATTTCAGGTCATAAATAGAGCCCTACCTGGAAGTACTAAAACCACTGGCCACTGGCCACGAAAAGTAGGCAAAGGACAAAGGAATAGAAGATACATGATATATGGCTGATTTTCAAGGAGTTAAGGAGATTCCGCTGTCTCACTGTATAAATTTGTCCACACTGAAGATGATTTCAAGTAAGAGTTCTTTTAAGAAGGATGCTAATATTACCATATTTTCAGAACTTGCTGACAATCATTATGAACTTACTGAAAGCAAAAGTTGCAACAAGAAATCAAGAATATATATATATATTCTTTTCTAATGAGAGAGAAGGAATTTTCTCCTCCTGGTAGACCTTCAGCTAGAATTTCCTGATGACGTGAATTACTATATTGTTATGCATCAATAACACATCACTGATTTATGCAGTATGGGGAAACTTGAGTCTTGCCACTTAAGTGTTTTTTAATCACCGTTATTATTTTTATTTGCCTGCATGTTTAGGATTTTCAAAGACAACTTTGCAATGGCTCCAGGATTTTGGGTTTTGAAGACCTATATCAATTTCCTGTTTATTCTTCTAGAGCAGCTATCCATTGTTCACCTAAAATTCTCATGCACCTCACTGTTGCTGTTGTTAAGCATCCAAAATTGCAGCACAGATGGTTTTGGAAAGACCATGGACCAAAATAAAATCATGAGGATGACTCTTCTTTATTTTTCAAATACTGGTCATGCAATATGCATGCCTGGGTTTTGAAGACCTATATCAAGTTTCATGTTTGTTCTTCTAGAGCAGTTGTCCATTGTTCACCTAAAATTCTTGTGCACTTCACTGTTGCCATTCCTAAGCATCCAAAACTGCAGCACATATGGTTTTTGGAAAGACCATGGACCAAAATAAAATCATGAGGATATTACTCTCCTTTATTTTGGATGCAGGGGGTTTGGAGTTGCCAAAGAAAACTTGGGCATACCTTCTTGCTGGTGGAATTATGGCTCTCATTATGGGGATCAGTTATTGTCGAAGAGTTCATGGAGAAGCTTACCAGCGAGCAATTAGGATCTATATTTTACCAAAATAAAGTAAAGAAAAATAGGGCTGTTTCATATTCTCTATAGGCTGTATCTCAACCATGTAGCAGATTTCTCTCCTTCCTACTTCGCTATCCTGTGGCTTTTGAATGTGATTTTATGTCCTGGCTAAGAAAACGGACTCTTCTTTAATGGGCAAAAGAAAAATCTTGCTGAGAAAAAGATTGTGGAATGGAAATAAATCAACAAGGCATGATGAAAAGATCTAGCGATTGAAAATAAGATCTTTACAAACATATTATCCTAAGCAACCGTAGCATGAGCAAGAATTAAGTCATTATTTCAGAAAAGTAATAAATTGTGTAGGCTTCATGGAGAATGTATATTTGAAATAGCGAAAAGAAGCAGCTCCTGCATAGAGATTCTGCCTCAGAGAGTTAGAATCTCTCTCTCTCTCTCTCTCTCTCTCTCTGTAATGTGTTCTCTTGGCCTAAAGAAAGTCACTATGTCATTGGATTTTGATTATTCTCTAGATAATTTGTAATCTACAACAATACTAGAGTCTCAAGAAGATCTGTGGAGTCCTGGAATGACGTGAAACAAGTGATCTAGTCTTTTCTGGCACACAATGTTGTGGTGTACCTATCATTATTTTTTTCCATTGACAGGCAATGCAGATGTTTACCTATAAATCAATCCTAATCACTGATTTAACAAGGCCATCTCACATAGATTGATTCTAGTTGTATTCTTCCCTAAGGGCTCAACCTTTGAATTTGAGAGGAAGATATAAAAAATAAAATTTCGGATTATAATAAGTAAATGATTTGATATAAAAAATATAAATTTATATAATTAAGGAACATACGAACTCTTGTCTGACTCGTGCATAACTCTTGGATCCCGATGTATGAGGAGCAGACAGGGCTGCTCGTGCAGCTTTACCAATATTAGAATATGCCTGCAAAATTAAATAAATATACTTGTTATATTCCGAAAGTAAAGCATATATGTATATAATGTACAATAAAAATCAAATATTTTAATAGTATCTTGAAATATTAAATTATAAGATACCTGTCCCCTTTCTGAGAACCAGTAATGAACCAACTCCATCCATTGATGAGGGGGTACATCAGGAGGACAAGTACCAACTACCTGCTCCTCGGTCATATCCGGCAACTTGTGCTTCATTTTCAACTGTGCCTTATATTCTTTCCATTTTCGATTGAGAGACTTCATTACAAAATCATGAGAGGATGGAGGTAGTAGAAACTTGGCCTGCAAAAGAAATATCATAGAACCATTGCAGCATGCATCAAGGCTTATGCTAGCTTTTGATCACACATACTAATATTTTACTAACCATTTAACTAAGGAACTAAGGACGAAATTCATGATGGTTAAATGGATCATATAGTGAAAAGATATATAAAAAATATTTAAATATTCATTCATACTCGCTCCTTTTATTTATAAATATAAAGATATCATCATTCTAAAACATGTTTAGACAAGTAAGACAGCGCAAGGAATCAAATATTTGTGTTATTTCAGCCTATCTGTATCAGATTTTGAGCGATTTCAACTTACAAAGGAAAAGTTAAACATATATTGCACTTTGTCATGGTAGCTAATATTCAAGGTTAGACATGTTTCGAGTTCGATTCGTCTTTGAAATCCTTAATCCAGCTCAATGTGGCTGGCGGAGAAGGTCTCAGACCATGAAATCCCAATGACGCACAATGAAAACATTAAGAAAGCTAATAGAAGGATTTTAAGCCTCAAAGGATCCCAACCAGAACCAGTTTGTGTCATGCATAAGAAATGGCAAGGCACAAAACGAGCCAATATGATACAACAAGAATTTGCAGAACCAGTTTGTGTCATGCGCAAAAGACACAGGCACTTTAATCCAGTGCTTTGAATCAGGTAAATGCACCTGTGCAGCATGAATAAACCTAACAGCAAAGTTTGGAGATATCTTTATGCACTGATCTCCCAATACAATTCCTTTCTTCCATTCAAATCCAAATCCCAAGCATCAAAACAGTTCTAAAAATTGAAGCAGATATTAACAGTTCTAATGAGAAATCCAGAACTCAGAAGGATGATCAAAAAAATGTCTTGGGCGTAATGAACCATTTAACCATCAGAAGGATGGAGGTAGTTAATAAGTGAACATAAAAAAAGTCCTTTTACCTTATCAACAAGGTTGGACGATGACCTTAATCCATAACCCACATGTGCATATGAATAAAGCAACAAATTGAGGCCCAAAATAAAGGTATATCCAAGTGTCATAAGTTTGAAAGCTCTGATATTTATTATAAAGATTTTAACTTTGGAATGTAATGTTCAGATCTTTTAAAGTGCAGATTAGAATATCTAATCGAGGTGATACAATGGATAAACATTTTATGTGGTAAAATCATCAACTACTTCAGAAAAACACTGCAACTATGGACATCTGCACTTAAATCAGGAATATTGCAGCTATCAAAACTCAAACTGCTATTGAGATCCCATGAGAAAGCTTATAGGCATCAAAATCAACTCGTATCTTTGAATCATGAAAGAAGATACATGATTGTGGTTGTTGTGAGTACCACAGGAAGTGAGACAACAACCTGCAATCAAGTGAATTGGATAGCATTTTAGCCATGTTAGGAGGTAAAAGGGGACAAGCACCACATAAGAGAAGATTGGTCCAGTGGGGTGAAAAACTTTAAAAAGGCAAAGTTTGCTCAGCCATTTAGTCTAATAGAATCCATATTCCATAAATCATATCAAAATAAATGCACTAATTGAGAAACTCAGCCTAATTAGGTCTAATTTTAGCTAATTGNAAGGCACAAAACGAGCCAATATGATACAACAAGAATTTGCAGAACCAGTTTGTGTCATGCGCAAAAGACACAGGCACTTTAATCCAGTGCTTTGAATCAGGTAAATGCACCTGTGCAGCATGAATAAACCTAACAGCAAAGTTTGGAGATATCTTTATGCACTGATCTCCCAATACAATTCCTTTCTTCCATTCAAATCCAAATCCCAAGCATCAAAACAGTTCTAAAAATTGAAGCAGATATTAACAGTTCTAATGAGAAATCCAGAACTCAGAAGGATGATCAAAAAAATGTCTTGGGCGTAATGAACCATTTAACCATCAGAAGGATGGAGGTAGTTAATAAGTGAACATAAAAAAAGTCCTTTTACCTTATCAACAAGGTTGGACGATGACCTTAATCCATAACCCACATGTGCATATGAATAAAGCAACAAATTGAGGCCCAAAATAAAGGTATATCCAAGTGTCATAAGTTTGAAAGCTCTGATATTTATTATAAAGATTTTAACTTTGGAATGTAATGTTCAGATCTTTTAAAGTGCAGATTAGAATATCTAATCGAGGTGATACAATGGATAAACATTTTATGTGGTAAAATCATCAACTACTTCAGAAAAACACTGCAACTATGGACATCTGCACTTAAATCAGGAATATTGCAGCTATCAAAACTCAAACTGCTATTGAGATCCCATGAGAAAGCTTATAGGCATCAAAATCAACTCGTATCTTTGAATCATGAAAGAAGATACATGATTGTGGTTGTTGTGAGTACCACAGGAAGTGAGACAACAACCTGCAATCAAGTGAATTGGATAGCATTTTAGCCATGTTAGGAGGTAAAAGGGGACAAGCACCACATAAGAGAAGATTGGTCCAGTGGGGTGAAAAACTTTAAAAAGGCAAAGTTTGCTCAGCCATTTAGTCTAATAGAATCCATATTCCATAAATCATATCAAAATAAATGCACTAATTGAGAAACTCAGCCTAATTAGGTCTAATTTTAGCTAATTGGATCTAAAGTTGGTATTTTGACTTAGTCAGTTGACTTAAATCCAAATGAACGGCTAAAAATTAAGTGTAGTTTCTAATAATAAGCTTAGGAGTAGCAGCAGTATAACTTAGTCATTAGACCAAATTACCAGCATCCAATTGATAATTATAGTCAATTGTATTAAATTGGGTCAGCTCTAACATTCAGATTCAATCACCTAGCATAATTGGTTTATAATTTCCATAAATAATATCAAACCCAATTCTCTAGCTTAGCCAGGTGGCTCAATTTTCAATCCTTTTCCTTTAATCATGTTCATTTGTATATAAATTTTAGACTTAGGCCCAGCTTTTAAGGCCAACTATACCCAAAACCTAATAGACTCAATGAATTTGCATCAATATCATATATAAACTTTTCAACAAGTGATTTGAGCCTGATATGAACTTCATCCGGCCTGTGGAAAATACATAGACCTCGGCCAGGCTTCAGCCTCTGGTCAAGCCAAGATTGAGCCAAGGTTCCAACCAGAGGCCAAAACCAGCCCCAAGCCAATTGATAACTTACCATGAAATCAAAGCAAAAGGGTCATCTTCCACCCAAAATCATCTCAAGGCTTCTCACATTCTACATTGCCACTCCATAATCTTAAATAAAAATCTTAAATAAAAATATTTCTAAGTGGTATGCATATATAGTAACAGCAATGTAAGAGAAAGTTACAGTTGGAGCCTTTACTGCTGCAGTATACAAAATAAGAAATGTGTAGATTCAAATTTTTACCTGCACAACTCGTAGAATCTCAGCTTTATAAGTCGGAAGCATATCATTCCACTTTGCATAACTCAGTGGACACAGCTGATGCCTCCGTGCAACTGTCCCTAAAAAGGAACTCAATAAGCTAGCGGCTTTTTTAATTGGCTGCCCTAGCTGATTGCACTCAATCACTATCTTCTCACCCTCACGCATCTGCCATACATCTCGTACTGCCATAGGCCCGCGTCTGCGTGTAACCCTTCCAGATTCGTCTGCATAAAAATAGATATAAGTATACTATAGTAAAAAGTGTAAAGAAATTTTATCAAACTAAATAAAAAATAAATTACCCTGAATGTGTAGCTCATCGTCTCCTACACCGACAGTAGGATCATGATGCCCCGAGGATGATGGACCTGCAATAGACTGTTGTGCTGAAGAAGTGGACGCAACGTTCGGTACCGAAGAAGGATCAGCATGAACCTCCTGTGCTGAAGCAGAGGTGCTAGCCTGTGTCCGTGAGCGCGGCATAATATCACCTATCATTTACATCAAAGTAAGAGTTAATGAAAATAAATATTAATTTAACTGAATAATTACTACAAAATCCAATACATTGCAAAATTTAATACCAATAAGAATCAAGCATTATCATTTCCTTCAAATTCTGTCCTAACCAAGGATACCGTGGCATGTACGTCATCAACCGGTACAAAACTGAATGGCATGGAATGCGTATAAGTGTCATCATCTTCCAGCTGCTTTCCCATATCATATAAGTCCCTAGGTTTTATTTTAATAACAGTAGCCCAATCTTTATCTTTTGCATCTTGTACAAAAAATACTTGACGAGCTTGAGAAGAAAAAATGAATGGATCATCTTTCAATAAGGCACCAGTATGTATCAACCTTGTAAAATTTACAAGTGTAAATCCATTTGCATCCTTTTTCAAACCCCTTGATGAGTTTATATCTACCCAATCACATCTAAATAATATGACTTTAAAGATTCCATAGTAATCTAACTCATAAATATCTTTTAGTGCACCGTAATAAGTTTTTTCATCTGCTTCCACCATAACACCGCTATTTTGTGTTCTTCTAAATTTCTCACGATCTTTAGTATGGAATTTAAAACCATTGATTATGAAACCATTATATCTATTGACGACTTTGTTAGGTCCTCGAGCCAGGGCTATTAATTCAGCTGAAAAATTTCTCTCCATCATCGTTGGTACCTAGAACATAATAAGGAATGTTAACAAGTTACTTGATGTTAAATCTATCCATATATTCTCTAAGTATATGTCAAACCTGTTTTGAAAGCCATGTAGGAAATAACTCGACTAACCATCGCTGCTCAATCCTTGAATTAGGTCGAGTGCTATGATTAGCTTGTCGCTGAGACATTAAAAATTCGCTGCACAATATTTACTTTGTTCATTTAGAATCTAAAAAAAATATGATATTTAAACTTGAAATGCAATAAATCATACTAACCTACGATAGTCAGATATTATCTCACTATGGAGTAACACATAACGATGTGCTTGTGCCATTGATTTATGATCCAATACAATAGTTTCAATTTTTCCCATTACTCTACCTGCAGTTGAAAACTTATACAATTCTGCATTATCTACGAAATCACTATACCGTTGAGGTCTGTTAAACACTGTCTCTACACCTTGAAGATATCTTGAACAAAATGTCAAACACTCTTCAGCAATATATCCTTCCGCAATCGAACCCTCTGGATAGGCTCTGTTTCGTACATAATCTTTCAATCGCATAAGATACCTACAATATAAATAATTTTATAAGCATAGCATAATTATGATGCTACTTCTATAATTTTAGTGTACCGAACAATACAATGCATCATACTCTATAGTGTACCTCTCAATAGGATACATCCATCTATAATGTACCGGTCCACCCAGCTTGACTTCCGAAGCTAAGTGAATGAGTAGATGTACCATAATAGTAAAAAATCCAGGATGGAAAAATCTTTTCCATCTGACAAAGTGTAATAGTAACATCAGACTCCAACATGATCAAGCTCATTCCAGGATCAATAACTTTTGAACATAATGCCTTCAAAAGAATGATGATAAGTCGAATTATAACTGCATAGAACTTGTTTAGGCACTAATGATCTTGAAGCTAATGGCAAGATATCTATGCATCAATATGTGACCATCATGACTTCTTGAGATTAAAGATATTTCAGTATCTTTAAGAAGTGCATCACACCTTGAAATGTTTGATGCATATCCATCAGGTACTTTAATATTTTTCAATTACCGTAAGAAAATGCTAATTTTTTTCTTGTACGGAGACATATGCATATAGATGCAGGAGGCAAATACATTTCTATCATTAGAAACCATAATGAGGATGGTAAAGCCTTCTGAAATGCATCGGCATAAAACCCAATTCTTTTAAATTTCCAGTCTGTGATACCGAGCTGACTCAGTAGTTGATGATTGCATCTTAAATGGTCTTTCCATCAAGATGTCAATCAAACCTGTTCTACAAGGTTATCTTGCATATTATCAGATCCAATATTAGATGAGGATGGTTGATTACTTGATATTGGCAACATACATTCTCCATGAAAAACCCACTCAGTATAACCTCTTGCAAAACCATTCCATATCAAATGTTCTTCAACGGTTTGTGGATCTAGATAAGAATTGTTAACACATCGTCGACATGGACATGAAATCTTTCCATTCAAACTACTTTTATCCATACCAAATTTAATGAAATCACGAACTCCATCAAAATATTCTTTAGTATTTCTCGGTTTATTTATCCAACTTTTATCCATTTTAGGATAAATGATCGATAAATAACCAATTTTATCCAATATCCTGCACATATTTCATCATCATAAGTATCATAGAAGAACACATTCACAATACACTCTTACTTTGAAGATAAGAACCATCACCAACAAAAAGAAAATAGCCCCACAACATTAATATAATGACAGAGACATTTGCATGTAAATTCATGAAAGCAAATGACAAGAATCGAAAAGGCATAGTTAATCTGACATTCTATAAATGATTCAGCAATGAAAGAATGATCCTTTGGAAAATTAGTTCAATAAAAATAATTGAAGAATTTATAACTATTCTTACAACTGCTCCGTGAAGCATCCATGCAATATTCATGCTATCCAACTAACTCCTTTTGCCATTGGAGATTAGTAGCCAGACAAACAACACCAAACACTTGATTTGATATTCTTGTGTTGCCACTATAATAGCAGGAATTGGTAGAAGATGCAAATAATAATTAATAGTATGTGAAAAATTAGATATTCAGTGGTTTCTCTAAATCAACGCAAAGTGATATACATAGACAGGACATTTAGATTTACAGTGTGCAGGTATGTCAAGTAAGAGCTAACAGATGAAAAGATCCAACCAATTTCTTAAATGTTAATTGGGAGGTAGGATGCCCACCTTATTGCTCTTGCAACAAACTTACTCACGGAATCAGAAATTAGGCTGTGAATTGAGCTGAGGTCAAGCATGGCTGAATTGCAGCTTGAATTATGCTTGAATCAAGTTGTATTTTTAATATAATTCAACCAAGCTCAAATTGAATTCACAGGATCGAAATTAATTTCAAGCTGAGACCAAAATCAACTGGCTCTATTAGGGACCAGGTCAGTAAGGCTGGTTAAATTATTGTATGGAGTGATAATATAATTCATGGTATATTTAATAATTTTTAGATTGGTGTTTCATGTTTAAATCATAACTCATTTCTAGTTTTAATTGTTCAAATTGGTAAGCCTCGATTAATTTAGGCTTGAAAGCTTGATATAAGCTTGAATTGGTTTCATCTCGATTTAGTTATGTTCAAAATCTGCTAAGAAATTATCCAAATCATTTAAAGTTTAAAACATTTCCAGTAGTACTATATCACACTAACATTATCCAAATCATGCACTGAAGAAACAAAAGAAATAGTCAGATAAGATTAGATTTACTTCAGAATCTTTGATTGGTTTTAATTTTTGTGACAGCACTCCAACAGTGTTCTTTAATAACTGAGCCTTGATCTTTCACAAGCGTAATTCATGGCACTTTGAAACAAAATAGACTTGCAAGTGCAAGTTGCACAAAGCATATTTAGGGACTTTAAAACGCACGATGGAAGTTTTGAACCATTAATATTTGGCCTTTTTCTCCTACAGTTTTTCATCCTCAGAGTGAATGTATTGTTTTAATAAAAGTATACAACATGATCTTCCTTGACTTTGCAATTAAGAGTTAGACAGAGCTTAAAGAAATCAGTGCATATCTAATCCTCACAAAACGGTTCCCCATTTTATAAAAACACCACTAAAGCCATCTCTAATATATGTATCAGGTTAGACATCAAGTAGAATAAGAAGTCGCAGGTAAAGTGAAATTCAGATGGCATCAAAGACTGCATCATTCTAAATCTTGCGGTCTAGAATATACATCTATATGCAATACATACATTTACCAATAAACTAAGATGCAAACAATTGGCTTATGATACACTCAAGAAGAAATGAATTCTCGGGAACTGATGTAGTTAATCAAAAAACTCAAGGCTTGCATTCAGACTGAAAGCACCACATAGAGGCGCTTGGTGGCAAGAATATGCTTATACAGAAAAGCATTGCTCATAATCTCCAGCTGGCGTGAAAGAAAAACAATTTGCTTAATTCATGCAGTATTCTCCACTTGCATGAGTGCAGCATCAAGGGAGAAACAACTAGTAGCATTTATGAGATGGATTCATTGAGTGAGTTATGCAGTGTTAACAGATAAAATAAGAACCAGAGTTGCCAAACTTAAATGACTACAAGCATATTAACAGATATTTGTCACATAACCAGCTTAACAAATTCCAATTAAATTCAGTTCTAGAAAAACTAGTAAAGAAAGTAATATTCAGGCAGTGAATCTGTACCACTATATCTAAGTGATTTTCTATTTGAAACCAAGAAGAGCGTATCCACAAACACTGTCATCATGATGAGGCACCGCACCACAAACAAGACAAGCGAAAAATGTACACCATGGCATAATTTTTCACAATTTCAAATCTACCTATTGTATACAAGCAAGGTTAGCAGTACCACCATTGTGACTCATGCTGGTCAAGTACTAGGTAAATATAGCACGTACCATTATCAGAACATGCAACATGGCACCATACCAGCCAGGTGCCAATAGATCGATGCAAATTAAGCCCAACCTGATTTTTGTTAGGCACAGGCTGGATTTTTCAACTCAATGCATCAGACTGGGCTTCAAATTTTCGTACCCAGAAAAACTTGGGCCAGCTCAATATTCACATTTTTTTAACCAGGCTGAATCAACCCTACCCAAACTATATAATATAATTTTTACTTCATATTTATCATTTACCTTACATAATAATAATATTATATAACCTTTTATCTTAAAATTTGGGAAAAAGGAAAATGAGGAGAACCAAACCCTAATCCACAACCCACTCTCTCTCGTCCCTCTTCCCCCTCTTCTTGCTGACACAGCCCCACAATCCACCATGGCTCTCTCTCTCTCTCTCTCTCTCTCTCTCTCTCTAATATCAAACCCTTACCACGCTTACCCTCTCTCTCTCCCCAACCATCTTGCAATGAAGGATGACAAGAACGCCTATTAGCTTGGTTTGACCCAACTCCTGCACCCCATGTTCTCATTTCTCATCCCCTCTCCTCCATCTCCCCACCATCTCTTGAAAAGCTTTAGCAAGCCAGTAGTCCCTGTGGTAAGGATGTTGGCTTGGGTCTCTCTCCAAGGTTGGTTGGTTGATGCTAAGATGACCACATTGGCAAGAGCATCATGAAGACATGGAAAAGTAACATCATCAGGCCCTTCATCATTCCATCATCCTCTCTCTAGGTGAGGTCGTGCTCAGCCAAGCTACCTTATTGACCTAATTTATTTAGGTCTTTTGAGTTAGGCTTGGGTTTTCAAATTTGGTGCCAAGTCCAGATCAAGCTTAAGACTTCAGGCCTAACACCATGCCAAGCTGGAAATAATGAGGCATTCAAAACAAAGATCCACACACTTCATCATGATCTGTACTACTACAACATGCTTAGGAACCAAATATCACATGTTTTGGTGATCTCTAACTTATACATCATATAGACACAAAAATAAATTCTTAACATGATATAAGACCATATTTTGTTACGATTTAAGCATTAAAATCTATTGATTTTAACATGTATAGATCATGATCAACATGTGAATTCAAAATGCTTTATCATGCATTTTAATACATCAACACAATGGAAACCTTCCACTTGTTGCTTATGATGTATAGGCAATAGACATCAAAATGTGATTTTAGGGTACAAAGTTATGTGATTTTAGGTTATTAATAATTTTTAGCTGTATAGATCATGATCGACCATGTAAATCTTTGATTTGCATGACCTGTTATTAACTTTAGAGTCAAGAGGAATACATACCATCTCCTCACAAGAGGGGCAAAGCCCATCTTTAATAATAATATTAGTTTTATCTATATAACATTCAAATCCTTAACAGTAGTACATACATGATCTAACTACCCATTGTACATGAACAATAAAGTCTAGAAAACTAAAATTTGTAATTCATAATCATCAAGCCTTTTCCCAACTATATAATGGATCCCCATTTACTAGCCCATATAACTAACACAAGTTCTTCAAAATATATCTTTGCCACAAATTCACTATAAAACCATCTTCCTTATGTATGGCGCCTTCGATATATTCTACTTTGATTTCATTATTAGACTGCTACACCTCAAAGAAGCATTCATCATTGCAGATCAATGAGTACCCTATTTCATCAATTAAATCTACATAACAAGCAAATGTTACATATCATGATAACATCAATTGATTGTAACCATCATTGTCAATGAGCTTGTGTCTGGAATTTGATTGGCAGCAAAGACAGGAGCAACAGAGAACGCTATTCATTATTACAGGATTAACGGTTGATTTGCAGCCACCATTGTTAATGACCGTGTGTCCATTATTCATTAGGAAAGAAAGATACAATCGAGATCATTGAACTTCCCCCAGATTACCAAAAGATGTAGAACAATATAAAACAAACAGAAGAATTTGAGAAGACAAAGATTGAAGCGAGCATTTTTTGTGTGCAAAATGAAAGCCAGCTTTGCTTGTGATTATATGTTTTCATGTTGTCTGTAGTTAGTATTACTTATAAGCATATCTTCCTTTTGCTCTTTGTGTGGAACAAAATTTGCTTGCTTGCTCTAAATCTTAAGTCCATGCAAAGATTCTTTCTCTTTTCTCTCGCTTGTCTAAGCAAGAAAAATCATACCAAAATTTTCAAGACAAAGCAAAATGGTCCCACAAAAATCTTATCACTAAGCATTTGCTTTATTCATTGTCTATCCCTCTAACTTCATGGTATGACTCCGTCCTCCATAATAATTTTGCAATTATGTATTCCACTGTTGTTCTTTATGAAGTTGCAATACTTTTCAATATCAAAAAATTTCAGTGTCTTGTGATCTAATTGAATATGCTATTAAGAAAAGTAGTCTCGTTCACACAATATCCATTTGTTTCCAAATCCTGTGCTTCATGATTTTGAGTTTGTCCACAATTTCTGTTTCATATGTCCTCTATTCCCTTTTCCTTCTTCTGCAATCCCACTATTTTCAATTGCAGCAAATAAGAACACTACAATTTCAGCAGAAACATGCAAATCAAACATCCATACAGAATCTAGTGTGGATGAAATCTCAATTTGTCCCATCATAAAAGCAAAACAAATAGAGAGGCAATCAATTATCTTCCAGCATTCAGTCAAATATCTAGACAATTGCACCTGTTAAGAGCATATTGCAAGTAAATTTAACCTCATGCTGAGTTACAGTAAGCCTTATGCAATGTATACAGATGTCAGAACACATCCACTTGAACTTAAGAGTTGACAGAACAAACACATGGCAACCTTGGAAGTTACATGTATCAGCTTGCTCATATTTAAGCAATGGCATTTCAAGTGCCAAAAAAAAGAAGAAAAAAAAAAAGAGATGATATACTAACTTGGTTCACATGACACACAACGTAAATAGACAAAAAATCTCTTAGTGATAATGTCATCTTAAGGTGTCAGCACGTGACGACAATGTCTTTGAAATAAAGAGAGTGATTAATTTCATACTAGTGATAGTGATGATGAATAATGCATTTTCTGCAAAGTCACATTACCAGCCAAGTCCCATGTGCCATGGATATACAGTAAAGGAAAGGAGGCATGTCAAACAAATAGTGGATTTGTTTGTCAGCTATTGGATCTTTTCCATTATTTTAAAGATAATTTGGTAACCCAATAAACTTTCACTGCATGTGTTTTAGAATATATGGGCCAATGCAAATGAAGTGGATAAGATGATGTTTAGTTTTTATGTAGGTTTCAGGAAGGCCGAATATGGGTATTGATCATGTCAAAATGTTGATTATATTGTCATTATTGCTATTAAACATTATGTACTAAGCAAAAAACACTAATTGATATTTGCCATTGTTATTAACATTGTAATTATGCATCTAAAAAATACTACCATATACACCTGCATCTGCAGTCCACCACATACGCATGATGCGCATGGTTTCAAATCTTAGTGAAGCATCATGTAGGATATCAAGACAAGTTACCATCTCAAGTATCAGGATGGGGTAGAACAGTGGCATGCCCCATTCCATGGAAAAACCAAGACTCCAATTGGGTTTAAAACCTTGACTATGCCATCCCTTATTTTCCTGCGAACTGCAACTGCTTTCTAAACAGTGTTTTACACAATTTCATACATGAACATATCCTTCAATGGGCTGGGTATAGAACAAAATTTAGACTCGAAACCCAACATGTCTAAGTATTGTCTCGATTGGCCTTGATAGCAACCCCTATTTTTCCTGGTTGACAAACTATTATGAGACATAAGAAAATTATGAGACAGTAATAAGATTGGCTCAAAATGTTCTGCTATGAGGAGCTCTTAGGCATACAAGGAGAGGGCAACAGTGGTGAGAGTGCTGACATAGATGTTTGGGAAGGGGTAGAGTTTGATTAAGTACATACAGTAAATTGTAGAAAAAAAATGAAGTGACACTCATGGTTGAATGAAATGTCTAGTAAAATTAAATGAAACATAGATTAGGAATTGTGGGAAGAGATAAAAAAATGAAGCCGGATAATTTAAAGGAAACCTGAATTGAAGTCATGAATGTCTAAAAAAGACAATAACAGAAGATGAACCATTGATATGAACAACTGTTAACGATCAACAATGCCTAACCTGAATAGATAGGACATTGAGCGTTAGTTACCGTTGTTGTCAAACAATTGAAACCGATTGCCACATGAAGGAATTACTTTGAATGCTTATTTACCAAATGAGAATACTAGGTAAATAAGATAAAAACAATGTTACAATGAATAGCAATATATATAATTTGTCTTGTCGATGCTTGCGTTGCACCTGAATAAATATCAGAAATAGAAACGTGTTGTGAGAAGAAAACCTAATGAAAACTTTCTATATAATAAGAGCATGTTATTAGATAAGAATCTTAAATCAAAAAGCGGAAGGTACTAAAATTTCTGTACCACAGAAAAAAAAAATTAGGTGAAGTACAAAATCTTTCTTTGCTATTTGCTATTGGTAGAATAAATATTAGGGACTCGAGCAAACTTCCATACCCGAGCGTATGAAAAATTAAGGTTTAAGAAACATGAGAGCCATACCAGAGTTTATGAAAAATTAATGAGCCAGAAACCACGCAATCGGTGCTTATCTTCGTTGGGCATCTTTTTCGCAGCTAGCAGCAAATATTTCATGCAATTTGAGCACTTTCTATTTGCAGCAGTATAATGCTCCAAGTTCACTTACAAGCTCAATTAACTTGTTAATGAATTAAAATCATGTCATTCCAAAATCCAAGTAAAAATTAATTAACAACAAATAAATTTGAGTATATACACATAACATAATTATTATTTTTTTGCAATTCAAGCACTTTCTCTTTGTAACATTGCAACATTTGAAGCATATCTGCTAGCTTAATTAATTCATTAGCAGATTAAAATAACATGGCTCAAAAATCTTACTCTTTATCTAACCCTCAAGTGAAGCTCGACTATTTCTGCCAACCAAATTCCAGTGAGATCCAGACTCACTGATTCGGAAAGCTCTATGTTCGACCAAGAAGTTGAGAAAATAGAGCCGGTAACTGAGCTACAAAACCTATGGAAGGAAACCTAAAACTCAATAAAACCCATGGAAGTTGGAAGGTAACATGCCAGAACCCCAATCGAGACTCTCGAGCAATAAGCACGCAACCAGAACCAAAACAAACATACACAAATAAGATAAGGCAACGAAATGCATCACAAATAACATACCTGTTTCTCCCGGTTGGGTGCTGGCACCGTGAGGGAGAAGGCGAGAAATAAGTGGGAAGTTGGAAGGTCCTCGACTCTTATAATTCCTTCCACCAACTGTACGCACACTGTGAAGTGGCAAGGAGAACACCCAAAGCCGAATCAAAGGGAAATAGAGAGAAAGAGATAGAGAGTAAGGAAAGGTCCGAACCCTAACCGTAGACAATGGAGTCGCCTCGATATCGTTGGATTGACGGCGAGAAAATCGGTGCCGCACGGAGAAGGAAGAGGCAGGGAGGAAGATCGGGCTGGAAGAGTTGCTCGGTTTGATAGAAGAGGGAGCAGGGAGAGCTAGGGCTTCGGACGAAAGCTCGGTTGAAGGAAAGCTCTGGGACGAAAGCTTGGTTTGAACAAAAGCTCTGGAACGAAAGCTCGGAACGAAAGCTCGGGACGAAAGCTCGGGGACGACGCTTGAGAGGAAGCTAGGGCATTAGGGCATTAGATCTGAGAAAGATGCTCGAAAGGAAGGGCCGGGAGAAGATATTTTAGGAATCCGATGCCGACGCAGACCAGACGCTTTAAACAAGCGTCGCGACGATTCGGAATGATTCGGGCCTCTCCGACGCTACACCGTAGCGTCTGTAAAATAGGGTTGCTACACTGAAGTTTTGTTGTAGTGTACAGGTAGGATGACATATATTTTACCTAAGACTTAATTTTATTCAAAACCAATACATAGCCATTTGCAGTACGTTTTCAGAAAATAGCCAGATTATTAATGTTCTGGACTAACATATTCATCTACTATTACAAAGCTTACAAATACGCACATTGAAAGATTATAAAAAGTCGCATTATTAACTAGCTACGTACGTACTCTTTCCAATATCTTAAGTAACCCATCTCACAGCCATGCCCTATAGGGCACCGTTGTATTATCCAACCAAGTTTCTCCTTGTATCAGTTGTCCCACTGTGAAAGCCTCTGCTTCCAACCTACTGGCGGCTGGATGACATCCAGGCCACTTCACCCGTTGGTCGATGTTGGCCCCCGGGCCATAGTTTCGAAACTCCCCGTAGTACAATGTATCAGGATGCGCTTCCCATTCGAGCCATCCCGCAGGATCGATGTGCGGTCCGAGGTATGATTGCATGTACATTACCCTTGCGTACATCCTCCAAGGCCGCCCAAGATATGTCGAAACATTGTGGATAAATGGCTTGAGTTCCTCGGCGGGCACTATGTTGCATTTCTGGATCGATATGCCCGTGTTTTGGCTCGGTTCTTCTCGACCTTGGGCGGTAATCGTGTTCCCTCCATTACTGTGCTTGCGAGCAAAGATGTTACAGTTTTGGAAGACGACTGCAGCGTTCCCAAAAATGAAGTCGATGGTCCCTGATATAAAGCACTCGCGGAAGAATTGGCGGTTGCTATGCGTGTAGAGCGTGTCTTGATACCCATCGATTCTGCACCTATAGACGACGCTGCGGTCTCCACCGATACGAAGGGCCACGGCTTGGCCAGCGTCAGGGCCTGCCGTGTTTAATATTGAAAGGTCCCTCAAGATTAGACCAGGAGCATCAGAGCCTGCGCATGCATGGATAAAGATTTCAATCCAAATTAAGAAGAGAAATTTGAGGATGGATTTCTTTTTTTCTTTTCGATCTCTTTTTTTCATAAGTAGCTAGTTATTAAATCCTCCTAGCTAATAGCATCGAAGAAGAAGAAGAAGAAGAAGAAAGAATTAGTACTATATGATATTTTTTAGGAACTTCTAATGATTGAAATTAAATACCTTAAAATAACTATATATATCCTTGATCTATAATATATACAAGCAAGCGTATAGTAATTTGTTTATCAGCTAGCTAGAACACAAGCAACATTATAATAATAACTTAATGATACAATGTCATATATGATACATATTTTTTAGCCTAATAATCAAGTCTAATTAACCTGATCGAGAGGTAGCTCATTTTTTGACATGATTTGAAACTGATTTCAAGCCTGCAATTGCCAGTTAAAGCTTGATCTAAACTATTTTAGCTTCAAGCTGAGAACGAGATCATAGCTCAAGCCAAGGTGCATGCAGACGTGAGATCGACCTGAATATATATATGGCTGCGATTGGAGACTTAAAACTCTCTCCACTTAACACAAGTAAAAGGGGAAGGGGGAAACTTAATTTACCTAAGGTGGCAGATTGTAAGGTCCCATTTTCTTGAGCATTGAGGTGTCCAGTGATGATTGTTGAATGCCACTCTTCACCGACGATCATCAAGTTAGATTTTCGCAGATCAATTTGCACCTGTTCTTGATACACACCTCCCTTCACGTAAATCGTATAACGATACGTGCTGTCGTTTGGGGCCCAATTTACTGCCTCCTGCACCGTCGTGTAATTTCCACTCCCATCAGCAGCCACCACAACATCAGCTTGAAACTCATCTCCAAGAGGACGTTCCACAAACTTGTTGTCATGGTGTGGCAGCCACGATGGAAAGTCCGCGACTGGTTTCAAGATATCATCATCATGAGAAGAGGACGAGATGGCTTTGAGCACAGAGAGTGAGGTGGTTACAAGTGCCCTCAGGCCTCCGATGAGAACCGACCCCATAGCCGATTTGGCCAGCCCGTCGAGCTCATCAAGGCAAGTACTATGATAGGTGAGCACCGCGCTCATCCATGTTTGAGCGTCGATCCAAGCTCCTTTGGTGGCAGCTAAGGCTGAGTCGGTGACGTGAACGCGAGAGAGATCCATTAAATGCATGCAGTCGCCAAGGGCAGATCGCCGTCGGCTTTCGCTGGTGCGACGGAGGATGTTGCTGGCCGCAGTCTTGACGGCATTTATTCGGTCGAGGGATTTGTCGAGGATGGTGGTGAGGATTTCTGTTGGGCTAGGCTGGGGTTTTCCGGCAATGAGAATGGCTTCGGACACGGTGGAGTTGCAGGAGGCAAAGTCGCTGGCTGGAGCACATAAACCTCCGGAGGTTTGAAGTTGATGATGGGAGCATGTGATGAATGGGAGTTGGAGGGCGACCAGAGATGCAAGGCTTAGCAGCAAAGTGGCTAACAAGAATGGAAGTGGGTTGCTAATTGCTGCCATGGTGCGAGTTTTCCGGCGGTGTTTTGGGAGTACTGATGTAGTGCCTCCACCCCTTGTGGCTGCTGCCTATCCCGCAGATCATGGGCGTCTTTATATACAGCGGATTGGTGCAGGCCACCAATAAATGCAAATTGAAATAGAGACATTATAGCTCGATCTAAAGGATAACAGCAAATCAAAACAGCGAGGCACCACCCTATTTATTACCTTAAAAAGGAAGAACATTCCGTATTTCAGCCTTAGATTTAATCTCTCTCTCTTTCTATAAGTATATATATCTCTCTTTAACCTTCCATCTTCAGTCTGTTCAACCCCTTCCGATTTCCATCTTCGTTTCTTCGTTGTATCATCAATAATAAGGACCTTATTTTTTCTTCTTCTTTATTTCATTTATTAATAATTTTAATTTTAGCTATATATTAATCTTTTTAATGAAAATTTTTAAATGAATAAAAATAAAAGAGTAAAGTGATGAGCGCACTGACTCTATCTAATTGTCCTACTTAAAAAAAAAAAAAAAAGTAGAATTTTCTATGTGAAGTTCTTTTAGCAATCATTTTCATGCATATATTTATTACAAAACCATATCATGTGTTTGATATTTTTTATTTTGTTAATAAACACTCGTGCTTTCTATCTTTATGTATTTTTTTTTAAGGTTGGCATGCATTATATACTTCTTATCCATGCATAATGATGTATTTTGTATTGAATATTATTTTCCTTGTATCATAATTTATTTTAATCATAAAGTTAATTTCTTATATATATACATATATCATTCGCATTTTTAAGTGTATCCATGTATCCTACTTTATTTGAATCACTTATCTTCTCCTTAACATTTACACCTATAGGAGAGTTTTCTCTTCCTTAATTAGAAATTTTGTTAGAAAAAGGACTTATAAAGATTTGTAATCATGGAAAAAAATTGGCTTGATCCTTTCTAACGTGTTATATTTTTGCCATGCATATATCTATAAAAAAACACTGGTATCCATTAATTGTTGCATTCTTTTCATTAATTCTCCCTTAATTCTTTCTTTTAAGATATTCAACTATCCCTTCATCTATAGCTACGTATTCAAATTCCACAATTTTACATCTACTTCTTCTTTATTCTTTATTGTTAAATATATAATCATCAATACATGACACCTTATTTTGTATTGAATGTCTGTGTCCATATACCATCTTATTTCGATATAAAGTTATATAATTTGCTATATTCACGCCATTAATTCATATATTTATTTATTCCCATCATTAATCCATACTTTAATTATAAAATCCGTATCCATAAAAATAAGGGACAAAAAAGACGTTATTGGCTAGCCCTAGCATTATTGCCATAATTTTTCCTTGCATATAATAATGACAAATCATTGCATGCTTTTTATTAATTCTCTCAACTGACTGGCTTATGCTGTTCTACAATTATTCATTTGCAGTGAATCCCCCAATTTCACATGTACTTTTTTATTTTTTTTGTTGTATACATTCATCTATATATGGCACCTTATTTTGTACTAAATATTCTTCTTAGCTATCCTACCTTATTTTAATCATAAAGCTCATTTCCTATGTATATCTCATTAATATTTTGTAGGTGTAGAAAACTATTTTCTTCCTTAACTAAAAATTTTGATATGAAAAATTCCATATGGGTATTTATAAAGATTTGTATCCATCGAACCAAGGGATTAAAAAAAAGGCGCTGATTCTGATGTATATGTCAATACCTACTATATTTTTTCTCCATCCACATATATTCAAAAAAATTATATTAATTAACTATTACATGACTTCTATTAATTCTTCATACATTTTTTTTTGGCATGCATGGGATTACTCATTCATTATAATCATACATCTATTCAAATCTTATAATCCTACATCCATCCCTTGTGGCTGCCTATCCCGCAGATCATGGGCGTCTTATATATAGCGGATTGGTGCAGGCCACCAATAAATGCAAATTGAAATAGAGAGCAAATCGATGACTACCCTTACCGAAAAAGGAAGAACATTCTGTATTTCAGCCTTAGATTTAATCTCTTTCTATATATATATATATATATATATATATATATATCTTTAACCTTCCATCTTCAGTCGGTTCAAACCCTTCTGATTTCCATCTTCATTTCTTCATTGTATCATCAAATAAGGACCTTTTTTATATTTAAATTTTTAGATTAAAAATTTTTAATAATTTTTAAATGTTTTAATTAAAAATTCATTATTAATTATTTCTAACACATTATACACGTAGGATGACATTCAACCTAAGACTTTTATTCAAAACCAATACATAGCCATTTGCAGTTTTTGAGAAAATAGCCAGATTATTAATGTTCTGGACTAACATATTCATCTACTATTACAAAGCTTACAAATACGCACGTTGAAAGATTATAAAAAGTCGCATTATTAATACTAGCTACGTACTCTTTCCAATATCTTAAGTAACCCATCTCACAACCATGCCCTATAGGGCACCGTTGTATTATCCAACCAAGTTTCTCCTTGTATCAGTTGTCCCACTGTGAAAGTCTCTGCATCCAACCTACTGGCAGCCGGATGACATCCAGGCCACTTCACCCGTTTGTCGGTGTTGGCCCCTGGACCGTAGTTTCGATACTCCCCGTAGTACAATGTATCAGGATGCGCTTTCCATTCGAGCCATCCCGCAGGATCGATGTGCGGTCCGAGGTATGATTGCATGTACATTACCCTTGCGTACATCCTCCAAGGCCGCCCAAGATATGTCGAAACATTGTGGATAAATGGCTTGAGTTCCTCGGCGGGCACTATGTTGCATTTCTGGATCGATATGCCCGTGTTTTGGCTCGGTTCTTCTCGACCTTGGGCGGTAATCGTGTTCCCTCCATTACTGTGCTTGCGAGCAAAGATGTTACAGTTTTGGAAGACGACTGCAGCGTTCCCAAAAATGAAGTCGATGGTCCCTGATATAAAGCACTCGCGGAAGAATTGGCGGTTGCTATGCGTGTAGAGCGTGTCTTGATACCCATCGATTCTGCACCTATAGACGACGCTGCGGTCTCCACCGATACGAAGGGCCACGGCTTGGCCAGCGTCAGGGCCTGCCGTGTTTAATATTGAAAGGTCCCTCAAGATTAGACCAGGAGCATCAGAGCCTGCGCATGCATGGATAAAGATTTCAATCCAAATTAAGAAGAGAAATTTGAGGATGGATTTCTTTTTTTCTTTTCGATCTATTTTTTTCATAAGTAGCTAGTTATTAAATCCTCCTAGCTAATAGCATCGAAGAAGAAGAAGAAGAAAGAATTAGTATATGATATTTTTAGGAACTTCTAATGATTGAAATTAAGGACCTTAAAATAACTATATATAGGGAAACTTAATTTACCTAAGGTGGCAGATTGTAAGGTCCCATTTTCTTGAGCATTGAGGTGTCCAGTGATGATTGTTGAATGCCACTCTTCACCGACGATCATCAAGTTAGATTTTCGCAGATCAATTTGCACCTGTTCTTGATACACACCTCCCTTCACGTAAATCGTATAACGATACGTGCTGTCGTTTGGGGCCCAATTTACTGCCTCCTGCACCGTCGTGTAATTTCCACTCCCATCAGCAGCCACCACAACATCAGCTTGAAACTCATCTCCAAGAGGACGTTCCACAAACTTGTTGTCATGGTGTGGCAGCCACGATGGAAAGTCCGCGACTGGTTTCAAGATATCATCATCATGAGAAGAGGACGAGATGGCTTTGAGCACAGAGAGTGAGGTGGTTACAAGTGCCCTCAGGCCTCCGATGAGAACCGACCCCATAGCCGATTTGGCCAGCCCGTCGAGCTCATCAAGGCAAGTACTATGATAGGTGAGCACCGCGCTCATCCATGTTTGAGCGTCGATCCAAGCTCCTTTGGTGGCAGCTAAGGCTGAGTCGGTGACGTGAACGCGAGAGAGATCCATTAAATGCATGCAGTCACCAAGGGCAGATCGCCGTCGGCTTTCGCTGGTGCGACGGCGGATGTTGCTGGCCGCAGTCTTGACGGCATTTATTCGGTCGAGGGATTTGTCGAGGATGGTGGTGAGGATTTCTGTTGGGCTAGGCTGGGGTTTTCCGGCAATGAGAATGGCTTCGGACAGGATAGAGTTGCAGGAGGCAAAGTCGCTGGCTGGAGCACATAAACCTCCGGAGGTTTGAAGTTGATGATGGGAGCATGTGATGAATGGGAGTTGGAGGGCGATCAGAGATGAAAGGCTTAGCAGCAAAGTATGGAAGTGGGTTGCTAATTGCTGCCATGGTGCGAGTTTTCCGGCAGTGTTTTAGGAGTACTGTTGTAGTGCCTCCACCCCTTGTGGCTGTCTATCCTGCAGATCATGGGCGTTTTATATATAGCGGATTGGCGCAGGCCACCAATAAATAATAGACATTATAGTTCGATCTTAACAGTAAATCGAAACAGCGAGTCACCACCCTATTTATTACCTAAAAAGGAAGAACATTCCGTATTTCAGCCTTAGATTTAATCTCTCTCTATATATATATATATATATATATATATATATATAACCTTCCATCTTCAGTCGGTTCAACCCCTTCGGATTTCATCTTCGTTTCTACGTTGTATCATGTCATCAAATAGGACTTTTTTTTTTTCTTCTTTCTTTCATTTATTAATAATTTTAATTTTAAAAAATAGCTATATATTAATCTTTTTAATGGAAATTTTTAAATGAATAAAAATAGAAGAGTAGAGTGATTAGCGTACTAACTCTATCTAATTGTCCTACTTCAAAAAAATGAAAAAAAAAATGGCAGAATTCTTTTATGTAAAGTTCTTTTAGCAATCATTTTCATGCATATATTTATTACAAAAATATGATGTATTTGACGTTTTTTTTTTATTTTGTTAATGCACACTCGTGCTTTCTATCTTTATGTATTTTTTTTTAAAGGTTGGCATGTATATACTTCTTATCCATGCATAATGATGTATTTTGTATTGAATATTATTTTCCTTGTATCATAATTTATTTTAATCATAAAGTTAATTTCTTATATATACATATATCATTCGCATTTTTAAGTGTATCCATGTATCCTACTTTATTTGAATCACTTACCTTCTCCTTAACATTTACAGCTGTAGGATCTTCTCTCCCTTAATTAGAAATTTTATTAGAAAAAGGACTTATAAAGATTTGTGTTCATGGGAAAAAATTGGCTTGATCCTTTCTAATGTGCTATATTTTTTCCATGCATATATCTATAAAAAAAACTTGTATCCATTAATTATTGCATTCTTTTCGTTAATTCTTCCTTAATTCTTTCTTTTAAGATATTCAACTATCCCTTCATCTATAGCTACGTATTCAAATTCCACAATTTTACATCTCTCTCTTTATTGTTAAATATATAATCATCAATACATGACACCTCATTTTGTATTGAATGTCCGTATCCATATATACCATCTTATTTCAATAATAAAGTTATATAATTTGCTATTTGTGCCATTAATTCATATATTTATTTATTCGCATCGTTAATCCATACTTTAATTATAAAATCCGTATCCATAAAAATAAGGGACAAAAAAGGCGTTATTGGCTAGCCCTAGCATTATTACCATAATTTTTCTTGCATATAATAATGACAAATCATTGCATGCTTTTTATTAATTCTCTCAATTGACTGTTCTACAATTATTCATTTGCAGTCAATCCCACAATTTCACATGTACTTTTTTTTTTTTTAATACATTCATCTATATATGGCACCTTATTTTGTACTAAATATTTTCCTAGCTATCCTACCTTATTTTAATCATAAAGCTAATTTCCTATATATATCTCATTAATATTTTGTAGGTGTAGAAAACTATTTTTTCTTTGACTAAAAATTTTGATATAAAAAATTCCATATGGGTATTTATAAAGATTTATATCCATCGAACCAAGGGATAAAAAAAAGGCATTGATTTTGATGAATATGTCAATATTTTTTCTCCATCCACATATATTTCAAAAAATATTAATTAACTATTACATGACTTCTATTAATTCTTCCTACATTTTTTTTGGCTTGCATGGGATTACTCATTCATTAATCATACATCTATTCAAATCTTATAATCATACATCCACTTTTTAGTAGCGAGGTATATACTTATCTATGATTATTTTATGCCTAATATTTTTTTTTCATCTATTGTACCTTATCTTAATTATAAAGTTGACTTTCTATGTATGTCTCATTAATATTTATAGGTGTAGGAAAGTCATCCTTTCCTTAAATATATAATGAATGTCAAATTAATGTGCATTCCTATCATATATGCTATGCTTATATTTGTAAAAAAAAATCTGCACCATTAATTGTTGCATATTTTTCATGATATTTTTCTATTTTCCTATATGCATGCCGCATCCAGTTGCATACACACACACACAATATATATATATATATACTTGTAATTGTAGCCATCCATTTGGATCCCACAACTTTTACATCTACATTTTAGTTCTCAACTGTATACTTGCATATATAAGACACCTTATTTTGTTCCAAATATCTCTTTTATATATCTTTATTTAATCATAAAGTTGATCTCTATTACATGTATTGTCGATATTTGTAGGTGCAAGAAATTCTTCACTTCTTTAACTAAAAATTTTGATGTGAAAAGTTTCCATGCATATATCATTAAAGATTAATATCCATATGAATAAAGGATAAATAACACATTAGCACTCTTTTATAATTAACAAAATTATTGATATAGGAAATTTCTAATTAGGACTCTACAAACCCTCTACTATTTTTGAATTCTATTGATCTCCTATGTGTCTCATTAACATTTATAGGTGTACAAAATTCTTTCAAACTAAAAATTTTAATATGAGAAGATTTGATTCTGTTGCCGTAGAAATTCGTTCTCCGACTCGAGTGCAACCTACCTCCGAAATTGGATGCCAATCTCTCGCCTTGATGGACCTGCAATACAGTCCTCACACAGTGAGCATTCGAGGTAGCCCTCTGTGAAAGATCCTCCGATGCCCAAGTCATTGAAGATTCACAGCAAGTAGATATAGAGAAAGCTCTCGCAGAAGAGTCCCTTAGGATGGCTTCTCGAGGAGCCGGGGGGCTCTCCTTGAGCTTCAATAGTTTTTTAGTGAAGAAGTGAGCATACCTGAAAGAATTTTGAGAAAGGTATTTATAGGCTGTCTGAATGTTAGCGGTTTGTTCGCTTGATTCTTCGAACGTGTCTTGGAAGATGGAGAACCAGAATGATGAGAATCTGATTCGAATCAAGTTTGTTATGAGGCCGACGAGATTTGAATCCTGTTTGTTAAGAAGATCAATGGCTGAAGAGGTTGATCCAGAGCTTTGAGATTCGGTTATTCTGTTATTTGACTATTTGTAGGCAACAGGCTATGCCTGGCTCAATTTTTCTTTTGAGACAATGACCGAAGGGTTATTTTTGGCTTTTGGCTACTTTGGCCCCGCCGAGGCATAAGAATGATTCACCCCTGCCGAGATGAGGCCAGGGCATAAGAATGGTTCACCCCTACCGAGATGAGAAAATTTTATCTTTTTTGAGCATAGCATCTGGTAGGCGGAAATCAAAAGTGATCCTAACATTTTTGACACATGCACGGATATTAATGCAATGATGATTTTGCCTCTCATTACATGCCCCTCACTCCCTAGTCCAAAGCTTAGGCTTGGGCATAGGGAGTAGAATTCCAGGCAGCTTTATTCTGTTGAAGGAATTCAAACAGGCAAAGACATGCTATGGGGCTCTCATATACGTCAGGCCGCAGCTTCATCATTTCTTTCTGTCGCACGAGGAGAAAACCTCTCGCTTCCGCTATCGGCCATGGGTAGAATGGCACGTGGTGGGCTCAAGGTTTGGTGATGCATGGGGATTCTTGCCTCGTCGAAATGGTTTAAAAAGAGTTTTGAGCAGTGTTGCCTTCTACTGTTTTCTCTCTATCCTCTTCCTCCTCAACAGACAGAACACCTTCGACCCAGGACCAAACATGGCTGGCATTTTTTCCGTTGATTTTGGAGATAAGGAGTGTCCCATTGACTCGGCCTCGATGATGACCCTCGCAGATCTGGAGAGGATTCATCGGGATTACTGGTTCATGAGTGACATTCGGATGTGGGTCCCCGACTCTGAACAGAGGGTACCTGATCAATTGGAGTCGAGGGTCTTTTCCATAAGGAAAGCTTCAAGGTGGGTCTTCATTTTTTCCTTAATCCGCTGATAAATGGTATAATGAAGCATTATGGCATCTGTCCTATGATGATTACATCGAATAGCTGATGTTATATTATCGAGTTCATCTCCCTATGCACATTTATGGGGATAAGAGCGACGGTTCCTTTGTTTCGGGCTTGCCACAGTCTTACATTCTCCAAGAATTCATTCTGGCACTACATAGGGCCGCAGAAGAACTTTAAGAGGTTTTTGAAGGTTTCGTCAAAGGATGGAAGTCATGATTTTTTATTGTCGAATGGGATGCTGCATTCGACTTTTCTCGTCAATGGAGGCCTCTTCCCATGGAGCCAAACCAACGTCCGACACTATCGAAGATGGAGAAGGAGGATTTTGACATTCTTTATAGCAGCAAAGTGGTTCCAATCGATGCTCTTTTAACTGAAGAGGCACTTTACAATGCTGGGTTGAGCAGAGTCGACTCCCTAAGTAAGTGCGACATCACTTTTTCCATATTTTGATATCTTTGCAGGGATGTAACTAACCGTTCGATAATTTGTATGTCGTAGGGATCAGGTCTGAGTTTGGGGCTCAGATGAGAGGAATGCTCGCAATCGACTATGACGATTTGAGCAAAAAGAAGAGTATGAAGCATCGCCGTACCATCTCATCGACTTCCGCGAGAGGAAAAAGGGCCAGGATTGAATGGAGGCCATCTTCTTCTTCTTCTTCTAGGCTACAATTAGCTCTACTAAGTCATTCACAAGAATTAATTGAGTCCCAACCTTTGAGCCCGCTGAGGGGGGACGTTGCGGAGGAGCCATCCCAGCCCCTATCCTGGCACTGGAACTTGGGGAGCCAGCACCTTTTGACGAAGCCAAAGAAGTGGCAGCTCAGGAAGAGTAGGAGGCTGGCCATTTGTCAGAGCTAGTGGATGATGATTTTCGGATAATGAAATTTCTTTATCTCGTGGCTACCGATGTGCATTACCCTGAAGGGGAGAGTGCTATAAGTTCGCAGAGGTTGAGGGAACTATTTTTCAAAGATCGAGCGACCACTCTCACGGCGAGTGTTGTCCCACCTTTGGCAGGATCCCCTCTTTGTCGGGTAGAAGAGGAAGAAGAAAGGAGGGGTTCACCGGATGGAGAAGGAGGTCCCTCGATGAGGATAGAGGAGCCGGGGATGTCGGCAGGTGACAAGGAAGGGATAGGTCGGCTTAGCCCCCTCCTCGATTCCTCGGGTCATGCTACCGAAGAGTTGCAATCCTGGATTGATGACTTTTTTAATATTTTTTTGTGAAAGAACATGTTATTTACCCCGAAGAAGGAAAGGACAGTCATCAGAAAGTTGCTTTTGCGATTGAGGAATTCAAAATGCCTACTGACTTGGATGACTATGCATCGGTCCCCACCTAGTACATCTTAAGGGATATGAACTCTTCTTGCATTCAAGTGAGCTTTCTTCCTTTCTTTGCTTTCTTAGATGTTTTGCGTAGTTTTTTTGAACTTAATCATTTGGCTTTATTGTAGGCAATTCTCCTCTAGCGGGTGCTCTATAGGCGCCTGATCAACGAATGCAATAGGAAGATCTTGCGTGAGGTCGAGGCACTCCATGCCAAAATAAGATTGACTGATTATCACTCAGAAGAATTGACAAGGGTACAAGCCAAGCTTGATGAAGCTAGGAGGTCGGACGAAGATGCCCGATCCGAGATGTTACGACTTCGGGCTGAGGCAGCCAAGCTTAGAGAGGCTCAAAAAGTAGTCGATGAAGCTCGATCAGAATTGTCAAGGTTCCGAGGTGAGGCCCAAAAGGAAATAACTTCCTTAATGGCAGGGCCGCTGAGGAAAAATCCAATTTTGAGGCTTGGCTCGAGTCCTATCAGAAACAAACTTCCGATCTTATGGCTGAGCTATGTCAAATATGATCCGACAGCTCCAGGGACTGGATGGATCTTGAACATGCATGAAAGGACATGAGCAGGTGTAGAAAAGAGAAGGAGAAGGCTCGAAAAAGGGCCAAGAAAGTAGAAGCAGAGGTTGCTCACTATGTCAAAGAGGTATGTCCTCTTTCCACTTCCACACAATGGTTCATCTCTTCGCCATAGTTAGAGCTAACTTGACAATCCATTTTTTTTGCTATTTTCTCTTCTCTAGCTGGACAAGATTAAGGCCGAGGCGGTTGATCAAGTAAAGGCTCTGATCGAAGATTTAGCCTCGAGTCAAAAGAAGTGCTCCAAGCTTGAGCATCAAGTAGCTAAGGCAGACAATGAAATCGCTCTGGCGATTGAGAGATACAAAAGCTCGGATGAATTTGCTTGAGGGAGAATTCAGTTTTCGAAGGAGGCATACCGAGTCGAAGCAAATGAGGTACGGGCAAGGGTGGTCCAGAAGTACCCAGACATCAATCTTTTGTTTTTGGAGGATGAGAGGTATTGCATTCTGTCACCAATAACTGAAGCATTGGCAGCGACTCCCTCATCCGATGATGGCAACGATGATGAAAATGCTTCAGGCATTGATTTTGAGGTGGCCTCAGAGGGAGACCCAACGGAGGCTCCTCTAGAATTTGCTAAGGAAGCAGAGGCCTCGAGACCTCCCTCTGAGGAAGCCAGAGTTTCGTAGACAATTGCCGAGGTGGACATGGATTTGGGGCCGAGTGATGAAGGCATCGACGCTCCCTCGGCAGTTGGTTGGATGACCCAATTAGGAGGTCGGCCAGATCAGTGCAGCCCAGGTGCGGCTGAAATCACACCTCCGAAGATGAAGCTGAAACTTAGGGATTCATTTTTTCAGCATTTTTTCTTCCTTTCTTGTAATGTAAATAGCATCGAGATATGAATGAATCTTTTGTTCTTCTCCATATATTCCATTGTTTTGGTATTTTCATGTCAAACGGTCTTTTAGCTTATTCACATCTCAACTAAACTTAGCCTATCATGAAGCCAAGTAAGTAAACAAGCTCTATTAGAGCTTGGAAAATTCTTGGATGATTTTGTCAAAATCGAAGAGGTCACCCAGTCTCGCTGGGACCAGCCCAATCAAATCTGCCGAAGCGGGTAATAACTTGACTTTGCCAAAGTAAAAGGAATGGTTTGGCTTCGCTGAAGTAAAATTATAACTCGGCTTTGGTCAAGGCAAAGGATAGTTCGGCATTGCCGAGGTATATCCTATTTCTTCTAGGGCATTTATTTATAGTTAATGCCTCATCTTTTTCGATGCGAGCTTACCTTTCGTATATGCCAAGCATTCGATTGCTATTGGACCGCATCTTTTTTTGTGGGAGGTTTTTCAAGTTCATCTGCATTTTTAGGATTCGTGAATGACTCTTTGCATTTAAAGCCTCTGATCCAAGATCGAGAGAAAATCTTCTGCCTTTTTATTGTGACATGAGGAATGACTCTTTGCATTTAAAGCCTCTGATCCAAGATCGAGAGAAAATCTTCTGCCTTTTTATTGTGACATGAGGAATATTTTCAGTATACCTCAGGAAGTAGCGAGTCCCATTAAGGCATCGCCGCATGGTCTCGAATGTGGTGCAGTTATCGTGTCCTGAGTCCTGAAGTTTTCTCCTTCTTTAATTGCTATTTCTCATTTTGTGTCTATAAAAAGTGGGAGAGCAGGGGGTGCCTGAGCATACCCGGGGAAGTTTTTGAGCAGAAAGAGACTTTTATGACTTTTTCCATACTGAAGTTGAGAGCTGTGAGGTCAGATTTTTCTTTCTAGGTTTGGTCTAACCTCGATAGTTGGGGTGATGAAGAAGTTGCTGGAAAGTAAGTCATCCTCAAGAGAGGAGTTATGAAGGTCATATGCAAAGTGCAAAAGAAAGATAGAGGTCATATGAAAAGCGCACGTAGGCACTTCTTATTTGGCTCTGTCCATCGGCCATGGGATCGTGAAGACCACTGAAAATGCAATTTTTGATGGGCCATGGCTTCCTCCGGCTTTCCTTTATTCTCAGTTCTTAAATAGGTGCCATTTTGGATCCCTCGGTTCATCCATTCAAGAATACATCAGCCAGCTTCTAATGAGAAGAAGGTGAGCTGCACAGGGCCATTTTCTTTCTTTTGTATCATTGCTCAGCAGCTCAGACAACTCAGTAGAGTTGTCTTTTTCGATTTCTTCAAATCATGAGCGAAGCAGCATCGTTGGCCAAACTTGCTTGTTTGAATATTTTCTTTTGTTCTTTCTTTTATTTTCTGCGTATTTCTTGTGCTGTAATACACTTATAATGCCTTGCAAGAGGCTATAACTTTTCGTAATAAAATATTATTGAAATAAAAGGACTTATTCTTTTTGCACTCCTTTTTTTTTTGCTATTTCATTCCTGCTTTGCGAAATGCCAATTTTTTTTATGTATTGTTGTCTTTGTATTTTTTTTGAGACATGAATCGCTCGTATACATCGGATCGAAGGGTGCGGGAAGAAGACTCGGTCTTACCGAGGTATGCAAACAACCATTAGGGCACCCCTTTATTAAGGAAGGTAGTTAGATGATCGTGTCCGTTACTTACATGTCGAGGGCATTTTAGAGATTTAGCTCTTTGCCAAATATTCTGATGATTCAGTTTTAGGCCTGTCGATGTGCATCGGATTACGTTGGCCCTTCATGAAGAGGGTGCATGCCTCGACTTAAATTATAGGGAGGCCTAAATAGCCTTGCCAATTCTCGATAGGAGTTTGACCATGCCAAAGTTTCTTGAGAATTTTTCCTTAGTTTAGTGGAACTATAATAAATAGTTCGGTCGTGCTGAGAGATGGAATGGGTTTTACCTCATTTTGGTGAGGTAAGAAGTGACTTGCCAAGGTCTGCCATAGTACAAGAAAAAGTCGTTCAACTTCGCTGAGGCCTAGAGAGATAACTCGGGCATGCCAAAGTATTAGAAAAATTATTTGGTCCTGCTGATGTTTGGAAGAATCACTCGGTCCTGCTGAGGCTTGGAAGAATCACTCGGTCTTGGAAGAATCACTCGGTTCATCCGAGGCTTGGAAATAGATCACATCTTATTTGGTATCACCAAAGTACGAAGGACACCTCTCGAACCTGCTAAGGGTGCTCAGACCTGCCGAGGCTTTGTCGAGATTATATTTTACTTGGCGCTGCCTAGGTTCGAAGAAGATCCCTTGGACCTGCCGAGGGTGCTTGGACCTGCCGAGGCTTTGTGGAAATTATATTTTACTTGGTATTACCAAGGTTCAAAGAAGACCCCTTGGACCTGTTGAGGGTGCTCAGACCTGCTGAGGCTTTGTTGAAATTATATTTTACTTGGTGCTACCAAGGTTCGGAGAAGACCTCTCGGACCTACCAAGGGTGCTCAGACCTGCCGAGGCTTTGTTGAAATTATATTTTACTTGGTGCTGCCAAGGTTCGGAGAAGACCTCTCAGACCTGCCGAGGGTGCTCAGACCTGCTGAGGCTTTGTTGAAATTATATTTCACTTGGCGCTGCCAAGTTTGGAGAAGACCCCTCGGACCTACTGAGGGTGCTCGGACCTGTCAAGGCTTTGTTGAAATTATATTTTACTTGGCGCTGCCAAGGTTCAAAGAAGACCTCTCGAACCTATCGAGGGTGCTCGGATCTGTCGAGGCTTTGTTGAAATTTTATTTTACTTGGTTCTACCAAGGTTCAGAGAAGACCCCTCAGACTTACCGAGGGTGCTCGGACCTGCCGAGGATTTGTTGAAATTATATTTTACTTAGTGCTACCAAGGTTCGGAGAAGACCCCTCGGACTTGTCGAGGGTGCTCGAACCTGCTGAGGCTTTGTTGAAATTATATTTTACTTGGTGCTGCCAAGGTTTAGAGAAGACCCCTCGAACCTGCCAAGGGTGCTTGGACATACCGAGGCTTTGTTGAAATTATATTTTACTTGGCACTACCAAGGTTTGAAGAAGACCCCTCGGACCTGCCGAGCATGCTCGGACTTGCTAAGGCTTTGTTGAAAGATTCAGGTGTAACCTGTCTTTTGCCAATAGCTTTTGGGGAGAAAAATTGACACAAGAGTATTGTCATCATAGAATTTCATTATAAACAGAGTGGGTTTGGTAGAAGCATACTCTACTGATAATACATCCAAAGGTTGTCTGAATTCCATGTTTAGGGAATAGATTTTTCATCTAGATCCTAAAGTCTGTATGTGCTCGGCTTGATGACCTCCATGATTTGATAGGGACCCTTCCAATTTGGAGATAGCTTTCCTTGTTCTAGTGGTTTGGAGATAGACGTCGTACGAAGTACAAATCACTCAAGGAGAAAGATTTTCCTCTAACTTGGGAGGAATGGTAACAAGCTACTCTCTGTTGATAGACCGCCATTCGGATTCAAGCCTTTTTTCTAATTTCTTCTACCAAGTCAAGATTAGTTTGAAGCTGCTCATCATTCGACTCCTTCGAATAACTTTCCACCCATGGTGAAGGTAGCCCTATCTCCATGGGAATGACAACTTCCGTGCCGAAGGCCATTCTGAATGGAGTCTCACTTGTGGAAACCCTTTGAGTGGTTCGATAGGCCCACAAGACATGATGAAGTTCCTCTGCCCATCTGCCTTGTGCCCTGTTGAGCCGGGCCTTAATTCCTTGCAGCAAGGTTCAGTTGGTCACCTCGGCCTCTACATTGGCTTGGAGGTGGCCGACCGATGTGAGTCGATGACAGATGCCATGATCTTTGTAGAATTTTTAAAACTTAGAATTATCAAATTATCTTTCGTTGTCGGTGATAATAGTGTGTGGAAGGCATAACTGATAAATGATGAATCTCCATACAAAGTCTCTAGCCCGAGTCTCAGTTATTTGAGCAACTGCCTCGGCCTTGACCCACTTAGTAAAATAGTCGATTGCTACGAACATAAACTTCCTCTGTCCCATGGCAAGAGGAAAAGGACCAAGGATGTCCATTCCTCACTTAGCAAAGGGCCAGATAGACAATATGGGTGTCAGGTGAGTGGAGGGGAGCCTCTAGATGTTTGCATGCCGCTGACATGAGTCACAGGTTCGGATAAGATTATCAGAATCCTTTTGCATGGTTGGCCAATAGTACCCCTGGTGCAACACCTTGTGGCACAAAGCTTGACTACTATGATGACTACCACAGATGCCTTCGTAAACTTTCGAAGAGCATAATCAGCCTTCGACGGGCGAAGGCACTTAAGTAGTGGCATGAAGAAGGGTCGTTTTATAGCTGATCGTCAAGAAAAACATAATGAGATGCTTGCATCTTCAATTTCCTTGCATCCTTTCTATCGGCTGGGAGCGACCCTTCTTTGAGATATTTGAATATTAGGTCGAACCAAAATGGTTCGACATCAATCTGCATTATTCGATCAGCGTCGACAATGCTGGGCTTTTCTAAGACTTCTAAGTGGAATTTTCGCTCGAGATCCATTGAATTCATGGTTGCCAAGTGAGATAAAAGGTTGGCACGTGCATTATCAACCCTTGGGACCTGAATCACTTCATGTTTAGAAAAATAGGAGAATAAATCATGCACCTTTTGAAGATATCAAATCATATTTGGCTCCCGGGCCTCGGATTCTTCACATACATGGCCGGCAACCAGTTGGGAGTCAGTGTACGCATTCAATTTCATTACTTTTAAGTCGCAGGCAATCCGGAGTCCAGCAAGTAGAGCTTCATACTTAGCTTCATTGTTAGAGACCGGGAAGGAGAAGCAGACATCGTACTCAAAGGCTGCTCCCTTTGAGTTGGTGAGGACCATACCGGCACTAGAGCTATCCTTGTTGGAGGATCTGTCTACATGAAGCAGCCATAGATCTCCAGGCTTCGGCAATTCAAGGGTATCCAGAGCATATCCATCCTTGGGTATGGTACATTCGAGGAGAAAATCTGCCAGAATTTGTGCTTTGATGGCTAGGCGAGGTTGATACTGAATATCATGTTCGCTCAGTTTGACAGCCCATTTGGTCATCCTTCCTGACACTTTCGGATGATGAATTATTGATTTGATGGGTTGGTCAGTCAAGACCACCACAGTATATGCTTGAAAGTAGGGTCGTAGCTTCCAGGCGGACGTTACCAAGGCTAGCACCACTTTCTCAATTCGAAAATACCTTGTCTTAGCATCCCGAAGAAATTTGCTGACATAATAGATTGGCTTTTAAACTTTGTTTTCTTTTCGGACTAGCACGGATCCAACAGCGCTTTTCGACATGCTAGATACAGGTAGAGCTTGTCCCCATGTCTCGGGCTGCTCAGGAGAGATGGTGAGCCAAGATATTTTTGAAGTCTTCAAACAATTTCTGATAGTCCGAAGTCCACTGAAAGTTTTAGCCGATCGAAGCACCTTAAAAAGGGCAAACATCTCTCGGCTGACCGAGCAATGAAGCGATTGAGAGCCGCTACCCTTCCGGTAAGACACTGCACTTCTTTGACTGGCCCTGGAGGTGCCATTTGCTGCAGGGCTTGAATTTTTTATGTATTTGCTTCAAAGCCTCGTTGGAAGACCATGAAGCCTAAAAACTTTCTAGAGTTGACTCCGAAGGCACATTCTAGAGTGCAACAAAGCTTTTTGTAAGATCATCAATGTGCTAGGATGTCTCTTAGCTTTTAACTAGCATATCATCAACATAAACCTCCATGTTCTGATCAATTTGTTCTTTAAAAACCTTATTAACCAGCCTCTGATATGTTGCGCCTGCATTTTTTAAAGAAAAAGGCATGACCGGTAATAGTAAATACCTCGGTCGGTTATGAAGGAAGTCTTTTTCTCGTCCTCAGGTGCCATTCAAATTTGATTATAGTCCGAATAAGCATCCATGAAAGTCAGCATTTGGTGGCCCGAGGTAGCATCCACGAGCTGGTCAATCCGAGGCAGAGAAAAACTGTCCTTTGGATAAGCCTTATTGAGGTCCGTGAAGTCGATGCAGATTCTCCATTTGCCGTTTGACTTCTTCACCATGACAACATTAACCAACTAGTCGGGGTAGTTCACTTTTCGAATGAAGTTGGCTTTGATGAGCTTGTCAACCTCATCTTCAATGGCCTTCTGGCGTTCAGGGGCAAAGCTCCTTTTTTTCTGCTTGATTGGCCGAAACGTCTCATCCACATTAAGGCGATGGACGAGGGCATCTTGGCTAATCCCTGATATATCCGAAGCAGACCAAGCGAAGATATCCACATTTCTCTAAAGAAATTCAATCAAATTCCGCCGAGGCTCTCCTTTTAGTTGTAACCCGATCTTTACGGTTCAGTCGGGCCGAGCTTTGTTAAGTGGCACCTCCTCAAGTTCCTCGACGGTTCTCCTCGCTGCTCGGCAAAATCCTTCCGAGCATTTAGTTCGTTAACCTCGGGCTTTCTAAATTGAAGGTCAGCAACGAAGCATTACCGAGCCACAGCCTGATTTTCTTGGATAAATCCCACTCCCCATTCACTAATAAAAAGATAAAATTGTCGGCATTGGATATGCACCGATAACTATCCGAAAAATATCGCTAATTAATTTGCGGCAATTTTTTACCGGCATAACCATCCGTCGTTACTAGAGGGTCGCTATTTTTCATGTTCTGGTGTTTGTGCAACCGCCGATATTGTAAATCTCATTAGTGGCATTTGTATATAATTTAGTGGCATTTCATGAAATGCCGCCATAGTATCAATATTAATAGTGTTTCTCAAAATGCCACCACTTTATCGTTGTCATTACCTAGCATATACTAGTGGCATTATCATAAATACCACTGCTACTACATTGCCGCATAATATAAACTAGCGGCCTTTATTTAAATGCCACTAATAGTACATTGGCGGTGGCACATTGAATTTTTTAACGGCATTTTTCTGACCGCTATCACTTTTTAAAATAGCGGCGTTACGATAAATGCCGCTACGAATAATTTGCCGACATCATATAAATTGGTGGCATTTAGTTAAATGCCTCTAATAGTACATTGGTAGCACATTAAATAATTTAATGACATTCATGTAAACGTCACCAATGTTCTAATTTAATGGCGCCACTAGTATGATGCTGACTCATCATACAATTTGGCGGTATTTCACTACCATAAATTAATTTTTCAGCGAGGGACAAAATCCTTTGGTGAAAGTTAAAAATTCCTTAGTGAAGAGTTTTACTGAGGGATTTCCAAGAAAAATTCATCCCTTGAAATATATGATGTTGGTAAAAGTTCCCTTCAGAAATCCCTTGGTAATTACTACTGAGGAAGGGAATTTTCCTTGGTGAAATTATAATCTATTTGCCAAGAGCCAACCATTTTTCAAGGGATTCACTAACCAAAATGCACTCAGAAATCCCTCAATAATTACCAAGGAATTCATCAAGGAAATTTTCCTTGCTAAAAATTGGCTAACTGAATAATTTGTAAGGAATTATCCCTTGGTGATTGTTTGAAGTTTATTAAAAAAATTTTGCTAATCCCTTGGTAAAATTTTCATATCTTACATTCTATTTTGCTTACAAATCATTTGACAAAGCTTTCACCTAAAAGATAATTTTATAAATATAATAGTAGCTCTATATACATTATTGTTGCTACCGAAATCTATCCTCCGACTCGGGCGCGATCGGGCTGCAGTGCGGGCTCACTCCTAGCTGGACCTGCAAAAAGTCCTCACGCGAGAGGCGCTGAGGGTGGCCCCCTACGGAAGAACCTCCGACGCTCAAGTCAGTGGAGATCAGCAAACAATAAACATGGGAAGAAGGTTCCCGCTGAAGAGTTCCTTCAGGGTGACCTTTCAAGAGCTCTGAATAGAGCGTTAATGGTGGAACAAGGGGTGAGCAGGTATGCAAAAATGGCATATTTTAGGGAATCTGAGGCCGTGGTATTTATAGAGAATCACCTGGTTACTTGGAGGCGTCGTGGGTCCGAAAGCCGTTGAGATCTGAATTGAGTTTGTTATGATGTCAATAAGATTTGCATCTGGTTAGTTAGAGGATCGACAGCTGAGAGAGCTTGTTGATATCCCGAGGTTCGACTGTTGTATAGGCTCCAGGGCCCTAGGAAACCAACGTGGACCCTAGGCTACTCCCGGATATGATCTCTGTTTGGAACCTTATGGGTTTAGGCTCTCTCGCGCTAGAATCTGCAGAGGTGCAGATATCGTTCGGGCTAGGCCGAGCGATTAGGATAGCTCGACTGGCGATGCCGAGAGACAGAGATAGCTCGGCTAAAGAAGCTGAAAGACATAATGGCTCGGCTAGAGAGGCCGAGAGACGAGATAGCTCGGTGAGAGGGGCCGATAGACAATGTAACTCGGTGAGAGAGGCCGAGAGATGAGATAGCTCAGCGAGAGAGGCCGAGAGACAAGGTAACTCGGCGAGAGAGGCCGAGAGACAAGATAGCTCGGTGAGAGGCCGAAAGATGAAATAGCTCAGCAGGAGCCGAGAGGTGAAATAGCTCGGCCAGAGAGGCCAAAAGATGAAATAGCTTGGCAGGAGCCGAGAGGTGAAATAGCTCGGCCAGAGAGGCCGAAAAGACGAAATAGCTCAGCAGGAACTGAGAGGTGAAATAGCTCGGCCAAAGAGGCCAAAAGACGAAATAGCTCGGTAGGAACCAAAAGGTGAAATAGCTCAGCCAGAGAGGCCAAAAGACGAAATAGCTTGGTAGGAACCGAGAGGTGAAATAGCTCGGCCAGAGAGGCCGAAAGATAACATGGTTCGGCCATAGGGGCCAAGAGACGCGATCCGTGCCTTGGGAATCCTTGGCTCAGCGAGGGGCTAAGGCGCCCCAACTTACCATGGCTGACTTATCTTTGGCAGGTGTGGCACAGCGAGTAGGGATCAGGGCTAACCTTAGCCATGTGCACGATTATTGATGCACAATAATTTTACCCCTCAACACATGCCCCCAACTTCCTAGGTCGAAGCGTAGGTTTGGGCATAGGGAGTATAACTCCAGGTGGCATGATTTCGGCGGAGGGATCAGGGTTTGACAGCCTGCGCAATGATGCCCTAATTAATGCTGCGTCGCCGTTGCGCCTTTGTGGGATGTGCCTTCACAGGAGGCGTCACATAAGGCCCATTTGGGGCGATGGTTGGGGAATTGCCACGTAGCAAATCCCGGCTTTTACGGCGTCTACAGTGGTGGTTCCATATGCCTTGGCCGAGATGCCTTATCTTCTCTTGAGGTGGTTTCCTTCGGAGGAAGCAAAGTCAAACAGTGCAGTTTCTGTTCGCAGCGCTCTTTCGTTCATCCTTGGAGAATCTTATTCTCTGCTTCCTCTGTAGCTTTGTTTGGTGTTTCTCTCGGATAGTAGAATGATGAGCCCTGATGATGTGGTTTCGAAGATTGGCACCGAGAATTTGGGGAAAATATGCTAGAAGTACGGCATTCCCTCAGACGTTGTTCTGCGATTGCCGAAACCCGAGCATAGGGTTTTGCAAGATCTGGAGCATGGGGTCTTTCTTTATGAAGATAGTATGAAGGCGGGCCTCCGGTTTCCTTTCCATCCCCTGGTGAAGGAGATCATGAAGTTTTACAACATCTGTCCGATGATGGTAGCTTCCAACAGCTGGTGGAGTATTATCGGGTTTATTTCAATGTGCAACCAGATTCAGGTAGTGGCAACTCTTCCCTTTTTCGTGCTTGCTACCACCTGATACCTGGGAGAAATTAGAGTGGCCTTGCATCGGACCTCGGAGGTCATTTAAGACGATCCTGGATAAGCCGTCGTCCATAAGGGGTGAAGATTCAATTCTTCATCGCTGAAGGGAACATTAGTTCTGATTTTCCCCGGGATGGGGAAACTTTGTTTGGGATGTGGAAGCACATCCGACTTTATCTGAGCGGGAGGAGGAGGATTTGGAAGTCCTCCGTGATGGCAGGGCGTTCTCGGCTAATGATTTATTATCGGAGGAGGCTCTTTTGCCGCCGGGCTTAGCCCTCTCGACCCGCATGGTATGTCCTCTTCTACTTTCCATTGGTTTCATTCGAGCAAATGTATCTCGATCTGATTGTTTGCTCTTCGCTCCCGCAGCCAAGAAGTCTGATCTATCGGGCCGCATACAGAAAAGGTTGGACAAGCGCCCGAGGGAGAGTAGCGGTGGGGAGAAACGCAAGCCTGAGAAGAAGGCTCGTATTTCCGAAGAGTACTCACCAGATGTCGGAGTAATCGCGGCGGAGGCACTGAAAGCAGAGGAAGACTCAGAGAGGACTGCTGAAATCCCTCGTCCTTTAGTTGTAGAAATAGTGGACAGTCCGGATGAGGCTTCGTTGGTTTGTCGGGAGCCCCTTCTTTCGAAGATGAGCCAATGGCTGGTGCAGCGGGGGTCGGTGCCTCTGGGGGCCCTTCCCCGAGCGAGGAGATGTCTCTAGCCTTGGCAAGAGGACAGGATGGAACAGTTGCAATCATCGAGGCTCAAGATGAGCCTCCCATTGGAGGGCTCCCCCCGGAGGGGTCTAGGGGTGGCGACGTTGGGTTGACTATAGTGGAGGCTCGAAAAGAGCCTACGGCTGGAGAACCTCTCCCCGGAGAGGTCAGGGAAACCGATGAATAGATTGAGGTTTTGGCGGAGCCTGCGAAGGAGGAGCAGGTGCCTGCGATCGAGGGAGGAAGCTCGGACGAGGAGAGAGGGCAAGTTAAGAATCTTGCAACCAAAGCTTCCTCTACCAAAGTCTCAGGAAAACTGGCGCCTGGGCTGGCCGAATTATCCGAGGAGTCCCAGGCAAAAATTCTGCTGAAGGAGGCCAAGAGGTCGAAGGCTCCTTAGTTGGAGGTCGTCCGGACTGATCCTTCGGACGGGGACGATCAGCCTGGTAGCTCAGACACGACCATTGAGGAGGCATTTTCTGCTTTGATGAAGTCGGCATTGTATCCGAGCGTTGGTCCCTCGACGAATAAGTTTGCGGACTTGGATCTCATCGATGCCGCATTTGGCCAGCGAAACGTGGCGAAGGATGTTCACCTCCTCCTTGATGTCGACAATCCCACCCTCATGAAGTTGGCTAGGTCTTACGCCTCTTGGGTGAGTTGCCATTCTAGAGCAGTGGGTTCTTTCTAGTTAGCTTGATCACATTTTCTCACTTGTTTTTTGTTCTGTAGAATGCTTTGATCACCAGAGTGCTGTGCTGGTGCTTAAACCTAGCGACAGGGGCCGTCGTCCAGGCTAGGAGAGTTAGCGCCGAGCTTCAATCACGAGCGGAGGCATCTGATACATTTGAACAACTTCTGGGCACCAGCAATGAAAATTTGGCAAGGATGAGGGTACTGCATCAGGCCGCCCTGACAACGCGTCCATGCTAAGGCTTGAAGTGAAGGATATACGCGGGCTCCTGGCGAAGTATGATGATACATGCTCGGAGTTATCGCAGATCAAAGCTAGGCATGTGGGAGAAATGGAAACTGTTAAAAGATAGTTTAGCAAAAGCCTAGGCAGGTAGAGGAGAGAGACTGTCGAGGAGAGGAATCGCCTGAACAGAATGCTTGGCGAGTTGGAGGAGGAGGTATGGCAACGCGACCGTGATATTGCCGACAGGGATGACAGGATCAAGTGCCACCAGAGCAGGCTAAACGAACTCGATTGCGAGCTCTCCCAAGCTTGGGGAGAAGCCGATAGTAGGCAGTCGAGGATCAATGACCTCAAAGCAGAATCGAGCAGGCTAAGGTCGATAAACTGAGGGCTTTTGACAAGGTCGATGAGTTGACCAAAAAGCTAGCCTGGCAGGAGGAGGAGGTATGGTACTACCCCCTTTTTAGCTTCCTTTATTGGCTTGTCATGGCACTGGCTAACTCTATTTTTACAGATGAAAAAGGCGGAGCTGGATAACCGAAACCAGATGCAGACCTTGCAAGAAAAACTGGCATCCAGTCGAGGGAGAAGCTCAGAGCTCGAGAGGCGGGTCAGCAAGACCGAGGAGCAGATTGCCCTGCTGTGGAGTCAACTTGCTGAAACTGAGGGGCAGGTCATCTTACTGCGAAACCAAGTTGCCGAAACTGAAATGCGGCTCGCTCTACTCAGGGGCGAACAAGATGCAACTTGTGCCGACGCCTTCCAGCTTGGCTCGAAGGACACTCAAAGTAAAATATCCAAGGATCATCCAGAATGGGACATCTCCTTCTTGGATGTTGAAACCTCCAAGGCTTGTACCCCAGGGGATGAAGAGGATGAATACATCGATCTTTCAGACACCGATCTTGATACTACTCTGGGTCCCAGTGAGGCTGCGACTCTGAGGGGCCCTCGCAGCCTGTTGCCAAGGAGGTGAAAACACTTGAAGTAGGTGAAACAAGCCATGCTTCCCCGAACATCACCGAGGAAGCTGTTGAGGCCGCTGGGGCCGCTCCCAACCTTGATTCTTAAGGGTCGTCCATATACTTTTGTTTCTTGAACTTGTAACTCAGTTGAAGTTTTTAATGAATGAGTCTTTTGTCTCCATTTTATTGTCTTTTTAGCTAGTCTTTTGTCTTAGACTTTCTTTCGACTATGAACAAGTTATGACTTGTTCGCGTTCGTTGGCTGACTTGATTCGGACAAATGTTTCGGTCGAAGCCGAGGTATCAGAATAGCTCTGATGAAGCTGAGAGATGTGATAGCTCGGCTTAGGCCAAGTGATAAGATGGCTTGGCAGGTGATGGCCTAGGATTGCAGAGGTGTCCCGGTTGAAGCCAAAGTTGGGTAACTCAGCTTGTCCAAGGCGAAGTGGTGGGCACACTTTTCGAAGGGAGTTTGGTCCCGAGAAGAAGAGCGTTTGCTGATGCGCCATCGTTTATTTATCCTCTTTGGTGAAAGGGGGGAGTGATTCTTCGCTTTCCGTGAGCGGCCATTGAGGTAATGACGCGTGGCGAGACTTTATGGTAGTGGCGTTGGGACTGATGGCTCGGGTGATCAAGACGCTCGCCCGAAGTAGTTTAAATATCGATGGGCAATACGCCATCGCTAATCATCTCCTCTGCCAATCTCCTATTGGCCTACCTAAGCTTACGATAGCAGGATGGCTTCTGAGGATGAGGGAGGTCGACGGGAGCACCAATCGGTGTCGATACCCGTTGGGGGGGCCCGCAGGGGCCGCACTAGGGTGATCATCGACGGGGAGGTCCTGGCATCATTGTTTGCAAGCCATGAGCAACTCCAACAAGCAACCGAGCAATACATGATTGCCTCTACCAGGGAGATTATGCTCCTGCACGCGGCCAATAGTCGGTTGAAAATGCGGGTGGCATCCCTTCAGCAATAGGTGGGCAACCCGGCAGTGCAGCGAGGGGAGGGTTCAGCAGCTCCAGGAGAGAATGACAAGCCCCTGTGAGGGCTGATGTATTTTTCTTTTCATTTGTATTCCCTTCTTGTGATGAATGAAGAAAGTTTTTCAGAACTTCCTTGTTTGTTGTCATTTTGAGATGCTTTTCCTTATCGTCCAAGTCTTGCAAAACGAAACATCCCCCCAGGGAACCTCTGGCACAGTGTCCTCATTTTGACCGAGGTAAGCGGGGCTCATAGGTTCCAACTTTGGTCGGGGATTGTATTCATAGGACGTGCGCTTCGACCTTAACCGACGCTTACACATTTTGGGTGTAGGCCGGGGCTCATAATGTGTCCCGCTGCCATTGAGACAAAAGTAGTTTCCTTGGACCGGATCAAAGTACCAGTTAACGTTCAGTCATGTTGAACTAAGGGGTGATACTTTGGTTCATTCCGGAGTATGGAGGCAGTTTTATCCTTGAGTCAAAGCACAAGGCGATGTCTCGTTTTACGCCAAGGTACAACGGGCAGTTGAGCCATAGAGGGGAACATCGAGGCATGTTCATTGAGGAATACTCGGCTTCTGTGCCTTTCTATGACTCTGCCGACGCTTTTGCCTTTTCGAGGTGAGCTGATCTTCTTTTTGCTGAAATGGATAATATGGCTCTGTGGCTTGCAAAAGGTCACTTCGGCACTTTCCAGGGGCATTCATTATGTCGACTTTTTCCAAAGCGGGTCGCTTTAACGTACGATGCAAATACTTGTTTGCCATTGGAGGATGTCACTTTCATCGGATTGATTTTTCAGGTCTGACTGTATCTCTAAGATTAGCGGGCGATTTTCTGCATTTAAGACCCGCGATCCACGATAAGAGGAAATCCTTCAGTGTACGTCATAAGCTAAGTGACGCATTTGGCACTCATAGAAGAGCGCTCTTTTCATCTTGGGAGGCCATGTGGCAGCATGAATTGGGCATTTCGAATCTTGGGGCTTTCTGCTTTGTCAGCTACTCCCGGTCCATTTGCTTATAAAAAGGGGAGGAAGGGGCCGTGTTAGGCCATCCCCAAAATTTTCTTCTCTGTGAGCTGTGAAAGCTTTCGAAATGTCCGTGTCCCCAAGGATGAGAGTGGAGGGACTAAGTCTTCCTTTTGCAAGTCGTCTTCCTCCGGACCGCTGGGGTGATGAAGGAGCCGCTGAAGAGCAGCTTGTCCTTAAGGGATGAGTTTCAGAGATCATATGGAGAGCGCACAGGAGGTCCGCAGAGATCACACGGAGAACGCACATATGTGCTTCCTGTGTGTCCTTTGTGGCTTGCTACGGGAGACGCAGGGTAGAAAGTGTACATGCACCCCCATAGCTTGCGCGGATTTCTTCTCCCTTGGGCTGGATTCTCGGCCCTTCTCTGAGGGGAATCCTTCGCCACATGTTGAGGGAGTTGAGAGCAGTGTAGGGGCTGGTGGTCCCCTGTCTCTCTCAATCGAACAGCGACCTGCAGCCCAGCATTCCACCCGAGGGGAACGCATCCTCAGAATTAGCATCCACGGGTCTCCCTTTGTTTTTGGATCTCTTTGTTCATCCAGGGGGCCCGTGGAGTGCTGGATCGGCCCTAATTGGTGGTTTGGGGCGAGCCGTCTGATTTGTCTAATTTCTTGGGTTAGATGCCGAAATATCATTATTAACCGACGCTGACTGAAGCAGTTCGGCCGAGCTATTTACTCATTTTCATTTTCTATGCTTTGATGCACTTGTAACTCCTCTTAGGAGGTTGTAATTTTTACTGATGAGGAAATAAAGAAAATTTTCATTCCTTCTTCCTTTAGCATTTGCTTCTTTTGTGCCAGGAGTTGTTATTCTCATATCATGTTTTGTGTCATAGCATATTTCAGCAGCACTCTTGCTACTTTGATCTTGCTAAGACTAACATTCGATCCTCAGCAAAGGAAATGTATATCCATGATTGAGTCAGGGAGGAACCTGGGTGGTCCTGTGGATTCATGATGTAAGCATGATCTCGTTTGTATAACAAAGTAGGTGTTTCTTTGGAGGAAGATAGTTCGTGGCATGTCTTTGCCGTTGAACAACGGGAGGTCATTTACCTCTCCCGAAGCATCATGAGTGCTTTCGTCATCTCAGAGTGTCTGGGGAATCACTCGGTTTGATTGAGGTTTTAGATGATGCGTTATCCGACGTGGCCGAGGTATGGAGATATCACTCGGATTGCCCAAGGGCTTAAATAATAGATGTACTTTGGTTCTGGTCGTAGTTTCCGCATTGTTCGTCTCGGCCAGGGTTTGTATGCTGCCCAAATTCGGAGGAAGCTTTTAGGAGACCACTTGGTCTGGTCGGGGCTTGTAAGCTGCCCGAATCTGAACTAGGTTTTGGCTTGGATATGTAATTTGAGCCCATAGCTCGGTCCAGCTGAGGTGTGGAGATTTAGTTCAAGACTCGGCCCAGCCGAGGTACAGAGATTTGACCCAAAGAAATAACTCGGTTGTTGCTGTGGTTTAAAAATATCGCTCGGTTGTTACCGAGGTTTACAACATTTTGCCTGGCTCTTGCGACAGAGGTAGATTCTGGTGCAGACTATCAAAGAAGAAGAGCGACGCATGGGGGCGCCCGAGTTTTATGACTCGGTTATCCTCGAGGGAAGCGAGCTAATGCTGATTGTTGACGCGCTTTATTTCTTTGCATCTTTTCGAGGATGCCCGATTTGAGGGAGTCTGGTGGGTTTTCAAGAACATTTACTTCATGAGGGTCTGGCAAATCGGAGGGAGCCTGGTCCCTAGAGAAGGAGGGAAATTCCTGAGCGCCTCATCGATGCTTACCGATCCTCCTCGGGAGGGGGCGTGACCCCTCACTTCTCGTAAGCACCAACTGAGGCGGTGACACGTGGTGAGTTTCCACAGGTCGAAGTTAAAGGCTCGATCGATCGAAACGCTCGCTAGGCGTAGTTTAAATACAGTCGAGTGAGATGCCTCTGTTGTTCATCTTTTCAACTAGCCTCCCAAAGAGCTGGGTGTTGGCATGGCTTCCGGTGATGCGAGGTGATCCATTGAGGCACCAAATGGTGGCGCTGATGGCCTCCGGGGGTCCTAGGGAGGCGGCGTTACAGTGACTATCGACGAAGTGGCTTTGGCATCAGCATTCGCGAGCCACGAGCAGTTTCAAAAGGAGGTCGAGCAGTATCTGGCCATCTCCACTAGGGAGGTTAAGCTCTTCCGCCGTGTCATCGGCCGTCAGGAGGGGAAAATAGCGTCCCTTCGTCAACAGGTCGCCGAGTTGGCTCGGCGTGAGGAGGACCCGGCGGCTCCCGGGAAAGACGATAAGCCCCTGTGAGGGCTCTTTTTTTTTCTTTTCCTCTTTGTTGTTTTTCTTGTTGATAAATAGAGATGAGGATTTTTGCATCTAGCGCATTTACTGTTATCTCCAAGATATTTATTGATGTCGATCGGGGCTTGATAGCTGCTCGAATCTAGACAAAGTTTTTTTTGACCGGGACTTGTGAGCTGCCCGAACCCGAACGAAGCTTAGGAGAACATTTAGGTCGGCCAGGGCTTGTAAGCGGCCCAAATCCGAACCAAGTCTTGGAGAACGTTTAGGTCGGTTGGGGCTTGCAAGCTGCCCGAATCCGAACTAAGTTTAGGAGAACGTTTAGATCGGCCGGGTCTTGCAAGCTGCTAGAATCCGAACTAAGTCTTGGAGAACGTTTAGGTCGGCCGGGGCTTGTAAGTAGCCCGAATCCGAACCAAGTTTAGGAGATTGGTTAGGTCGGCCGGGGCTTGTAAGCGGCCCGAATCCGAACCAAGTCTTGGAGATCGGTTAGGTTGGTCGGGGCTTGTAAGCAGCCCGAATCTGAACCAAGTCTTGGAGATCGTTTAGGTCGGCCGGGGCTTGTAAGCTGCCCGAATCCAAACCAAGTCTTGGAGAACGTTTAGGTCGGCCTGGGCTTGTAAGCTGCCCAAATCCGAACCAGGTTTAGGAGATCGGTTAGGTCGGCCGGGGCTTGTAAGCTGCCCGAATCCGAACCAATTTTAGGAGATCGGTTAGGTTGGCCGGGGCTTGTAAGCGGCTCGAATCCGAACCAAGTCTTGGAGATCGTTTAGGTCGGCCGGGGCTTGTAAGCGGCCCAAATCTGAACTACGTTTTGGAGACTGTTTAGTTCTCAGTCACATTGGGGGCGCTCAGCCATATCGAGGCTTTATCGAGCAGGACTCGGCCCAACCAAGGTTTGGAGATTCAATTCAAAGGCTGGCCCAGCCGAGGTACGGAGATTTAATTCGAAGCTCAGTGAGATAGCTCGGTAGTGCTGAGAGTGAGCAAGAGGTATCAATTTCTCATCACAACTTTTTCAAAGAAGCGACCATGTTGTAGATAACAGGAATAAGATGCCAAAGTTATAAACGGGGCAGGTCAAAGAGGCGTACCCTACTGATAGTATACGCAGAGATTGTTCGAACTCCACGTGCAGGGAATGGATCTTCCGCTTAGGTCTTGGAGCTTGTAGGTGCCAGGTCCGATGACTTCTGCTACTTGGTAGGGGCCTTCCCAGTTTGGCGAGAGCTTTCCTTGCTCTAACGGTTTGGAGACGGATGCCTTTCGGAGGACTAGGTCGCCAGGTGAGAAGGATTTCCCTTTAACTCTAGAGGCATGGTAGCGGGCAATTCTCTGCTGATACACAGCTACTCTGATTCGAGCCCTCTCTCTGACTTCTTCCACTAAGTCGAGATTGGTACTGAGCTGCTCGTCATTGGCCTCCTCTGAATAGCCTTCCACCCGCGGAGAGGGAAGACCTATTTTCACAGGGATGACGACTTCTGTGCCAAAGGCCATCCGGAATAGGGTCTTGCCAGTTGGGATTCTCTGGGTAGTGCGGTAGGCCCATAGGACATGGTGAAGCTCGTCTGCCCATCTGCCACGGGCTCTGGCGAGTCGGGCCTTGATGCCTTGGAGTAGGGTCTAGTTGGTTACCTCGGCTTCTCCGTTGACTTGTGGATGCCCTATTGAGGTGAGGCGATGACTGATGCCATGATCTTCACAAAATTCCCAGAACTTGGGATTATCAAATTGCTTGCCATTGTCGGTGATGATGGTATGTGGGAGACCGAAGCGACATATGATGAATCTCCACACGAAGTCTCTGGCCCGAGCTTCGGTTATCTGAGCCACTGCTTCAGCCTCGACCCACTTGGTGAAATAATCAATGGTGACGAACAAGAACTTCCTCTGTCCGGTGGCGGGGGGAAATGGGCCAAGGATATCCATCCCCCACTTAGCAAAGGGCCAAGCGGAGGAGATAGGGACCAAGCCGGCGGAGGGGAGTCTCTGTATGTTGGAGTGCCTCTAACATGGGTCACAGGCTCGAACGAGAACGTCGGCATCCTTTTGCATGGTAGGCCAGTAATATCCCTGACGCAGCACCTTGTGGCATAGAGATTGGCTTCCAAGATGACTGCCACAAATTCCTTCATGTACCTCCCGAAGAGCATAATCAGCTTCAGACGGGTGGAGGCATTTGAGCAGCGGCATGAAAAAAGGACCACTTATACAGCTGGTCGTCGACCGGCACATAGTGTGTGGCTTGCAGCTTCAGCTTCCTTGCCTCCTTACGGTCGGCTGGGAGCGACCATTCTTTAAGATATTTCAATATGGGGTCGAACCAGGATGGTTCGACCTCGACCTGCATCACTCGGTCCGCCTCCACGATGCTGGGCTTTTCCAAGATTTCCAAGGGAAACTTTTGCTCGGAGCTCATCGATTCCACAGTTGCAAGCCGGGACAATAGATCGACACGAGCATTTTTGGATATGGGGATTTGGATAACTTCGAATTCAAAGAAGTAAGAGAGTAAGTTCCGCACCTCTTGGAGATACCGAATCATGTTTGGCTCTCGGGCCTCAAACTCGCCCCGCACGTGGCCGGCCACCAACTAGGAGTCGGTGAAGGCGTTCAACTTCTTCACTTTTAGATCACGGGAGATTCGGAGTTCAGCAAGCAGGGCTTCATATTCGGCCTCATTGTTGGAAGCTGAGAAGGAGAATCGAATGCCAATTCGAAGGTCGCTCCCTCTGGGCTGGTGAGGACCAAACCAGCGCTGGAGCCATTAGCATTGGATGATCCATCGACGTGGAGCAGCCACAGGGTGCCTGATCATGGATGCTCGGAGGAGTCTGGGGCCGAGCCATCTTCCGGAATTGTGCACTCGATGAGGAAATCAGCTAGGACCTGGGCTTTGATGCCGGGCGAGGCTGATATCGAATGTCATGCTCGCTTAACTCAATGGCCCACTTAGCCATTATCCCTAATGTCTTCAGGCGGTGGACCACCGCCTTGATGGGTTGGTCAGTGAGGACCGTCACAAAATGCATTGGAAATATGGTCGCAACCTCTGGACCGATGTTATCAGGGCCAACACTAGTTTTTCAATTCGAGTGTACCTCGTCTCAGCATCCCGGAGCAGTTTGCTGATATAGTAGATCGGCTTTTGGATCCTCTTCTCTTCTCTGATCAAAACCGAGCTAATTGCGCCTTTTGAAACTGCCAAGTACAGAAACAACATCTCTCCTGGATTGGGGCTACTAAGGAGGGGCAACGAACCAAGATATTTTGAGGTCCTCGAATGATTTTTGGCACTCGGGAGTCCATTGAAAATTCTTGGTGGAGCGAAGAGCTCTAAAAAAGGGGAGGCATTTCTCGGCCGACCGAGCCACGAAGCGGTTGAGGGCCGCAATCCTTCCAGTCAAGCGCTGGACCTCTTTGACAGATGTTGGGGATGTCATTTGCTGAAGAGCTTGAATCTTCTGTGGGTTAGCTTCAATGCCCCACTGGGAGACCATGAAGCCCAGAAATTTTCCCGAGTTGACGCCGAAGGCGCACTTTATGGATTGAGCTTCATCTGATACTTTGGAGTGTCGTGAAGCTTTCAGAGAGATCTTCGATATGCTGGGAGTCTTCCTTGCTTTTAACCAGCATATCATCAACGTAAACCTCCATGTTCCGACCGATTTGCTCATTGAAGACTTTATTTACCAGCCTTTGGTAAGTGGCACCTGCATTTTTTAGACCAAATGGCATGACGCGATAGCATAGGTACCTCGGTCAGTTATGAAGGCGGTCTTTTCTTCATCCTCGGATGCCATCCAAATTTGGTTGTAGCCTGAGTATGCGTCCATAAAGGTCAACATCTAATGACCAGAAGTGGCATCCACGAGTTGGTCAAGCTTTATTGAGGTTGGTGAAGTCGATGCAGATTTGTCATTTGCCGTTCGACTTCTTCACCATAACAACATTGGACAGCCAGCTTGGATAATTTACCTCCCGAATGAAATTTGCTTTGATGAGCTTGTCCACCTCTTCTTCAATTGCTCTCTACCGGTCAGGGGCGAAGCTCCTCTTCTTCTGCTTCATGGGCCGGGTCATCTCATCCGTGTTAAGACGGTGGACGAGGGCGTCTGGGCTGATCCTAGGCATGTCCGAGGCCGACCAAGCGAACACATCGGCATTCCTTTGAGGAAATCAATCAGCTCCAGCTGGGGCTTCTCCTTTAGTAGCGACCTGATCTTTATGGTTCGGTCGGGCCGAGCTTCATCCAATGGCACCTCCTCCAGCTCTTCAGCTGGCTCTCCTCGTTGCTCAGCAAATCCTCCCGAGCATCCAGTCCATCAACCTCGGGCAGTTTGGATTGCAGGCTGGTGACGAAACACTACCGAGCTATAGCTTGGCTTCCTCGAACTACACCTACCCCTCGCTCGGTAGGGAACTTCATGACAAGATGCGGGATGGAGACGACGGCTCTGAGGGACATTAGGCTGGGTCTTCCCAAGATGACGTTGTAAGGCGACCGAAGCTTGGTACTAGGAAATCTGCATACACAGTGGCCACGCGGGGCCAGGTTCCTGCTCGGACCATCAAGGTCACAACCCCTCAGGGGTGATGACATCGCCGGTGAACCCCCTTAGGGTGGAATCCATGGCTCAAAGATTCTCCATGAGAAGTTTCATCTTCACAAACACATCAAGGTACAAACGTTGGCGGAGCTTCCACTATCAATAAGAATTCGGCTTACATCATAGTTGTTCAAATTAAGAGATACAACTAGTGCATCATCGTGCGGGAACTGAATCCCCTGAAAGTCATTGTTGGAGAAAGAGAGCTCATCGGTTCGCGCTTTCTTCGGTGCCGAACCTTCTTCATTGTCCCTCCCGCCTGAAGGACTACCAACCACCTCAATCACATTAATGTGGCCAGCAACCGAAGGATTTGGAGGAGGAGGAGGACATTGCTGCTGGGGCTCAGGCCGGCGATCGCCCCCGTTTCTCGGCTCGGGGGCTCCCCTGAAGCGATCCAGTCTACCCCACTGGATGAGCCTTTCGATCTCATTCTTTAGCTACCAGCACTCTTCAGTGTCGTGGCCATGGTTGGTGGTAGCGGCAATACTTAGCCGGATCTCTCCGGGCTGCATTCCCTCGGAGAGGAGGAGGTCGAGGGAGTTGGCGCTCAATTTTCATGAGGATCTCTGCTCTTGGAGCAGTGAGCGGAGTGAATCGGTTAAACCTCCTTGGAAGTCTTCAGGTGCGGTTCCTTGGTGGCGACGGAGGAACCCTCTGACGGCGAGGCGACTTGGCCGGCGAGCGGACCGGTGCTTGTCTGAGCCCTTGGGCTCCTTCTTCTTTGTCAGCTCGACGCGGGCAGCTCTCCACGATTCCTCAACTCTGGCATATTTGTCTGGCAGAGCCATCATATCAGAGAAGTTTTGGGGGTAACTGACTTCCAGCGCTAGGTAGAAGTCACTCTCCTTCAATACTCCGCCTGCTAGGGCAGACATGGCCACCTCATGATTAAGGTGGTCCACCTCCAGCATGGCCGTGTTGAAACACCGAGATATTTCTTCAGGGACTCTCCCTCTCTTTGCTTAACCTCAGAGAGGGAGTCGGATCTCGTAGGTGGCGGTGACTGCTAATGAACTGGCTGATGAAGAGGTGGCTCAGCTCGTCGAAAGAACTAACGGAACTTGGTTTCAGAGCATTGAGCCAGGTTCGGGTGGATCCCCTGAGGTGGAGGGGAAGGCATGACAGAGGATCGTGTCTGATGCTCCGTAGAACATCATTATCGATCAGAAGCTGCTGAGATGATCGTCGGGATCGGAGGCCCCATGGTAGGGCTCAATGGTGGGCAGCTTGATGTGGGAGGGATTCACTTCCTCTATGATCTCCTTAGAGAAGGAATGCCCTGTTCCGCCTTATTCTGAAGCAGTTGGGCCTGCTTGGCGGCGTCTAGCTCTCGATGCATTTCTTGGAGCTGGCAGCGGATCTCCCCATCGGGAAGAGCAGAAGGTGCAGGACGAGGAGAATATGAGATGGTTTTGAATCATGGCGAGAGTACATCGGGGAGAGAGTTTGGGCCCGCCGAGATCTAGAAAGATCCTTGTCACGGGCTCGATGGGGAGCTGGCTCAGCTTCCTAGGGCGGCGAGGGGGAACGGCAACCCCATGCGGACTGGAAGAAGAGATTGTTGGACGAGCGGGGGCTGCATCCTCCTCAGGGAGGAGAGGAGAAGGGGCAACCGGATGGGAGGTTTCGGAGCGCCCCTGAATCAGGTGAGCCAGAGTCTAGACTTGCTGGACCAGTAAGGCAAACTGGTCTTGGGTCATTGGGGCCGCCGGTGGTGATGGAGTCTCGACTGGCGATGGTGCGGCGCAACACTGCTCACCGGATCAGGCCTTCGAGAGGTGACCTAATCTTGGGCTTCGGAGGTAGCCTTTCTTCGATTGGCCATGGGAGGAGTTCTCTTTCAGATTGAGATGCTTGTCTCCTTAATCACAAGTTTATGGGACTTGAGGGCCCTTCCTCTAGTGCCAATCTGTTGCTGCTGAAATTGTCCTCCGACTCGGGCGCGATCGGGCTGCAGCGCGGGCTCACTCCTGGCTGGACCTACAAAAAGTCCTCACGCGAGAGGCACTGGGGTGGCCCCCTGCGGAAGACCCTCCGACGCTCAAGTCAGTGGAGACCAGCAAACAACAAACATGGGGAGAAGGTTCCCGCTGAAGAGTTCCTCCAGGGTGACCTTTCAAGAGCTCTGAACAGAGCGTTAATGGTGGAACAAGGGGTGAGCAGGTGTGCGAAAATGGTGTACCTGAGGAAATTTGAGGCCATGGTATTTATAGAGAATCACCTGGTTACTTGGAGGCATCGTGGGTCCGAAAGCCGTTGAGATCCGAATCGAGTTTGTTATGATGTAGTAAGATTCGCATCTGGTTCGACTGTTGTATAGGCTCCAGGGCCCTAGGCAACAGACGTGGACCCTAGGCCACTCCCAGATATGATCTCTGTTTGGAACCTTATGGGTTTAGGCTCTCCCGTGCTAGAATCCGCAGAGGTGCAGATATTGTTTGGGCTAGGCCGAGCGATTAGGATAGCTCGGCTGGCGATGCCGAGAGACAGAGATAGCTCGGCTAAAGAAGTCAAAAGACATAATGGCTCGGCTAGAGAGGACGAGAGACGAGATAGCTCGGCGAGATGGGCCGATAGACAAGGTAACTCGGCGAGAGAGGCCGAGATATGAGATAGCTCGACGAGAGAGGCCGAGAGATGAGATAGCTCGGCGAGAGAGCCGAAAGACGAAATAGATCAGCAGGAGCCGAGAGGTGAAATGGCTCGGCCAGAGAGGCCGAAAGACGAAATAGCTCGGCAGGAGCCGAGAGGTGAAATAGCTCGGCCAGAGAGGCCAAAAGATGAAAAGCTTGGCAGGAACCGAGAGGTGAAATGGCTCGGCAGAGAGGCCGAAAGACAAAATAGCTCGGCAGTAACCGAGAGGTGAAATAGCTCGGCCAGAGAGGCCGAAAGATAACATGGTTCGGCCATAGGGGCCAAGAGACGCGATCTGCGCCTTGGGAATCCTTGGCTCGGCGAGGGGCTAAGGCGCCCCAACTTACCGTGGCTAACTTATCTTTGGCAGGTGTGGCACTGCGAGTAGGGATCAGGGCTAACCTTAGCCATGTGCACGATTATTGATGCACAGCGATTTTACCCCTCAACAATTATAATACTCAACACATCAACCATAACTCAATTTTTATAATACAAAACAACACCATAATATATTTAAGCAAATTTTAAAATAATCATGATATTATTCATGATATTAAAATAATTAATTTTATTTTAGATCTTATATAAAATCCAGAACCTCTTTATATTATTTATAACTGATGAAGTGTACACAATTAAATTACAACCAAAAAAAATTGTAAGCATCTCCGAAAACGCTTCTGGTGCTTGCCGTTTCATCTATCTGATGGCTGTGGCATTTCAAAAGATGCAGCGGAGCGGATACGTTTGTCCATTACGGGTGCATCGTAGGCACGGTGATGATGGTCGCTCTCCAGGCCGTAGTGCTCCCGCTCCCCATAATGGCGGTGCACGAATTTCGGGATCTTGAACTCGCCCTTCCCCATCCATTTGCAAGCCGACTGTTCCAAAATGTGCCTTCGGCGATCACGTTAGAAATCCTTTGTATGATGGGGCTTTAGGAAAGGCGGGAGCATTCCATAAAAAGCCACTAACGTGCGGTGATTTTTTTTTTTTTTTTTAACTATTTCCTTAATCCTTAGGTAGTGTTTGATAGCCCAAAAACTATTTCTGGATAAATGTATGGGATAGTATTTATCCAGAGGATAGCTAAGGAAATAAGCATTTTTTTTTAAATTATAAATCTGCCATAAAGGGATAACTTTAGATGTTCCTAGGTTCCCTAGGAAATAAGTTCAGGGGATAACCCATGGTTAACCATGGTTAACCATGAGTTATCCCATTTGGTTAAATTTTTTCAGACCTATCCCTTCTAGCTATAGCATTTGGGAATAAGAAGGGATATCCAAGGGATATCCTTCCTTATCCCCCATATCAAACACTGCCTTAGGGTATGTTTGATATGATGGATAATGGGGGATATCCCATATATATCCCCTTTTATCCCCAAATGCTATAGATACAGGGAATAGTACTGAAAAAGTTTAACCAAAGGGGATAACCTATGGTTAAACATGGGTTATCCCTTGAACTTATTCCCTAGAGAACCCAGGAATAACTAAAGTTATCTCTTAATGGCAGAGTGTTAATTTTAAAAAGGTGCTTATCTGTAGTACCCGATTCAAACGAACCAGGCTTGGTTCAGATGAACCAGGATTGGTTCAGATGAACCATGCTCCAGACTGTTGGGTTCCCCGGACTGACGCTTCGCTCCAGGTGAAGCGCTTAGTCTTCCGGGAAACCCCGATCCGAAGCGCTGCTCAGGTGATTAAATAAGAAGGAGAAGGACTCCTTCCTTCACGCTGGCGCACTTCATCCATCAGGTAATTCCCTGGTCCAGAGAGAGAGAGAGAGAGAGACAGCGTGAGAGAGAGAGAGACAGAGAGACAGAGAGAGCACGAGAGCGAGAGAGAGAAGGGAGCCGGCCGATCCCTTGGCTCAGACCCGGCGAGGCGCGAGCACGCCGCCGGCCTGAACCTCACGCCCCAAACCCAAATATCGGGCTAGGGTGACAACCCGCTGCGTGCAGGCACGCAAGGCGTCACAAAAATTTTCAACATAAAACACCATTATATATAATCAGGTCAAATACATCACTCAATACTAAAAGTTTTGGGTTACAAACCCTTACACACAACAATAATAAAGTTTGGGCATCAAGCCCTACACATAAGTAATATTGGGGTTACAACAAAATAATGGGTCTTGTTTTATTTAATAGGAGATCCATCACCCCAACAGTCCATCTTCAATCTCGTGGCTCTGACAAAACATTGTAAGATTTTTATGAGCTTACACTCAATAAGTAAGCCACGTTATACAGTTAAATCATAGCATAGCAATCAATAAGCACATAAATGATTTGCATGCTCAAACATTACACAAATACTCAAACATACAATGTAAGTAAACCCACTGTTTATACTCTCAATGGTAACTGTAAATGTGACCCACGGCCCTGCAATATCTCAATAGTGTACCAACAAGCATCCCCCTACTGAAAGGGTCAAATACTAGGGTCACGCCATATCATAATCCACCAGAACACATATTCTATATGTGTGATGCCACCTCGAACCAAGTAGAACACATCCTCTAGATGTGTGATGCCACCTCATAGAACTCAGAACACATCCTCTAGATGCGTGATGCCATCTCGAACCCAAGCAGAACACGTCCTTTAGATGTGTGAATGGCATAAACAAGCAGAACACGTCTCTAGACGTGTAGGTGGCATAAACAAGCAGAACACATCCTCTAGATGTGTGTGTGGCATAAACAAGTAGAACACGTCCTCTAGACGTGTGTGTGGTATGACATGATAAAGGAGAACCGCGGCGACACATAACAGCACCTCACATCATGCACAAACATATCAATAACATCTCTATTTGCATAAACAGTGGATTATACTTACTCAACAATTGCATGTAATATATCACATCAATGTAATAATAACTGCACCTCTCATTCATAGCACCCACATATGAAATCATAGCATATAAACAACCATGTGTTCATAATATTCATCTGCTTACAATTTAGCCAATCATAATTCTTCATGTCACAATTTAAACATTCATATAATGAATAATTTATTAAATACTGATAACTGGCTTACTTACTTTAGTACGCAATCCAACAGGTATAAATAAGCTAGTTAGATGTCTGAGCACCTATAGGATCATTTACATAATTAATTTATTAGAATACGAATATTAAAATGACCCTTAGAATTTCTACCCAGACTAGTTCATGGGCCATACTTTGGGCTCGAATATCTCCCACTATACATGCCCAATTGGGGAAGTAAAAATACCCCAAGAAACTAGAATTCACCCAAATTCTAGTCATATAAATATTTTGCTAATCCCAGCCCGTTACAGGGCCCAAAAATTAGCCCAAACTTTCAATACTGCACGGCCCAAAAGGCCTGAACCGGCCGGCCCAGCCGGCCCGGTTCATCACAGCCCACCCGATCCCCTGTTTCACCGAACAGGGGACGGGGACTTAGCCGGCGGCCAGGGCCACCGCCGGCCAAATTGAGGGCGGCCGGCCGCCGGTGGCCGGGCCAGAGCCGGCCGCCGCCGCGGTCGGCCGCCAAACTCTCTCTCTCTCCCTCAATTTCTCTCATCTTCTCTCACTCATCCGCGCAGCACGCTGCTGTGCCAGCAGCACGGCCGGCCACCTTGGCCGGCCGACCTCCATCGGACGCACGCCCGACGCCGGTAGAGGTGACAGGCCAAAGCTCGGGCCCGGCGAGGCGGCGAGCACGCCGCCGGGCCCGAACCAACCGGCGGAATCCCGGCTTCCGCCACCACGCGAGAGAAGGGCCATTTGGCCCTCTCTCTCATCTCTCTCTCCACCACCACCCCGCCGGATGCCTCCCCCGGTGCCGGCCGATCCCTTGGTTCAGGCCCGGCGGCGTGGAAACCCCGATCCGAAGCGCTGCTCAGGTGATTAAATAAGAAGGAGAAGGACTCCTTCCTTCATGCTGGCGCACTTCATCCATCAGGTAATTCCCTAGTCCAGAGAGAGAGAGAGAGAGAGAGAGACAGCGTGAGAGAGAGAGACAGAGAGACAGAGAGAGCACGAGAGTGAGAGAGAGAAGGGAGCCGGTCGATCCCTTGGTTCAGGCCCGCGGCGTGCTCGCCGCCTCGCCGGGCCTGAGCCTTGGCCGGCGACCCCCGATGCCAGGGGAGGCGTCCGGCGGGGTGGTGGTGGAGAGAGAGATGAGAGAGAGGGCCAATTGGCCCTTCTCTCGCACGGTGGCGGAAGCCACCGGTTGGTTTGGGCCCGGCGGCGTGCTCGCCGCCTTGCCGGGCCCGAGCTTTAGCCTGTCGCCTCCACCGGCACCGGGCGTGTGTCCGGTGGAGGTCCGGCCGGCCAAGGTGGCCGGCCGTGCCGCGCGGATGAGTGAGAGAAGATGAGAGAAATTGAGGGAGAGAGAGAGAGTTTGGCGGCCGACCGCGGCGGCGGTCGGCTCTAGCCCGGCCACCGGCGGCTGGGTCGCCCTCAATTTGGCCGGCGGTGGCCCTGGCCGCCGGCTAAGTCCCCGTCCCCTGTTCGGCGAAACAGGGGATCGGGTAGGCTGTGATGAATCGGGCCGGCTGGGCCGGCCGGTTCAGGCCTTTTGGGCTGTGCAGCATTGGAAGTTTGGGCTAATTTTTGGGCCCTGTAATGGGTCGGTATTAGCAAATATTTATATGGCTAGAATCTGGGTGAATTCTAGTTTCTTGGGGTATTTTTACTTCCCCAATTGGGCATGTATAGTGGGAGATATTCGAGCACAAAGTAGGGCCCGTGAACTAGTCTAGGTAGAAATTCTAAGGGTCATTTTAATATTCGTATTCTAATAAATTAATTGTGTAAATGATCATGTAGGTGCTCAGACATCTGACTAGCTTATTTATACCTGTTGGATTGCGTACTGAAGTAAGTAAGCCAGTTATCAGTATTTAATAAATTATTCATTATATGAATGTTTAAATTGTGAATTATATTGTGACATGAAGAATTGTGATTGGCTAAATTGTAAGCAGATGAATATTATGAACACATGGTTGTTTATATGCTATGATTTCATATGTGGATGCTATGAATGAGAGGTGCAGTTATTATTACATTGATGTGATATATTACATGCAATTGTTGAGTAAGTATAATCTACTGTTTATGCAAATAGAGATGTTATTGATATGTTTGTGCATGATGTGAGGTGCTGTTATGTGTCGCCGCGGTTCTCCTTTATCATGTCATACCATACACACGTCTAGAGGACGTGTTCTGCTTGTTTATGCCACACACATATCTAGAGGATGTGTTCTGCTTGTTTATGCCACCTACACGTCTAGAGGACGTGTTCTGCTTGTTTATGCCATTCACACGTCTAAAGGACGTGTTCTGCTTGGGTTCGAGATGGCATCACGCATCTAGAGGATGTATTCTGAGTTCTATGAGGTGGCATCACACATCTAGAGGATGTGTTCTGCTTGGTTCGAGGTGGCATCACACATATAGAGTATGTGTTCTGGTGGATTATGATATGGCGTGACCCTAGTATTTGACCCTTTCAGTAGGGGGATGCTTGTTGGTACACTATTGAGATATTGCAGGGCCGTGGGTCACATTTACAGTTACCATTGAGAGTATAAACAGTGGGTTTACTTACATTGCATGTTTGAGTATTTGTGTAATGTTTGAGCATGCAAATCATTTATGTGCTTATTGATTGCTATGCTATGATTTGACTGTATAACGTGGCTTACTTATTGAGTGTAAGCTCATAAAAATTTTACAATGTTTTGTCAGAGCCACGAGATTGAAGATGACTGTTGGGGTGATGGATCTCCTATTAAATAAAACAAGACCCATTATTTTGTTGTAACCCCAATATTACTTATGTGTAGGGCTTGATGCCCAAACTTTATTATTATTGTGTGTAATTGTTTATAACCCAAAACTTTTAGTATTGAGTGATGTATTTGACCTGATTATATATATAATGGTGTTTTATGTTGAAAATTTTTGTGACGCCTTGCGTGCCCGGCACGCGGCGGGTTGTCACCCTAGCCCGATATTTGGGTCTGGGGCGTGACATTATCCCCTAGCTATCTCCTGAATAAATACTATCCTGTAAGATAGCCAAAAAAGCTATCAAATACACGCTCTTGATCGGTCCTTGGAGAAGAAGGTGAAGAGACGAAAAGAGGTGAAGAGTCCTGATCGGTTCGAATCGTTTGGGTTTGTGAGTTATATGAGGAAAGGTGTTCGGATATTCCGCGTAAGACAATCTTCGTGCGATCGCACAGTGCGTATCCAGATCTTCCACCCAGCAATCAAATCTGGAACTTCATGATCACCCGGCTTGCCAACCAGCTCCTCCAACCGAGCTACTCTATCCGCCAAAGTCATCTTGATTTGGGTTACAGCCCAGCAATCTCAGCCCACAACCTGATCGGCCTCACCAAAACAATCTGTTCAGCCTTCCAGCCGAACCACCCAGCAGCCGCCTAGTCTTGACGTACGTCTGCACCCAGTTCAACCCGTCAACACAACAGTCTTTGCAACAGCCCAACCAGCCTTGCAACTGCCTGAAACAACCTGATAACAGCCTTCTCTTGCCCAGCGACTTTGCAACATAATCACCCAGCTGAATCAATCCAGCCATCTCCAAAGACGCCGGCCACCCGAACAAGCTTATCAAGGATTCAGCCCAGCCAATAGTCTTGACCGAACTTAGCCAAACTCCAGCCCAGCACCGCCTCTTGCACCGATTCCTACAAGCTCTGATCCCAAACTGCGCCCACTCTAACCAGCCCTTTAGCATGAAAAGTGTGTTGGGGATCTCCTCCCAGGAACTGCAGCTAAGAAGTTAAGGGACGCCAGGGAAAGGAAAAAGATTAAAAAAGAGCCAGGGAAAGGAAAAAGATTAAAACCAAAGGAATGAATTTAATTTAACAAGAGACATAGAATATGATTGATTTGATGGTTATAACACGTGACTCGGCCTGATCCGAACTGGATTCGAACCGGATCCATATTTTATGGATTGGGATTGGGTTATACATGAACCTGACCTGACCTGAATGGTCCATTGGGACAAAGAAATTTGATCATGGATCCGATCCGATTTTTTATTAGATTGGATTTGGGTTCAATATCAAGACCCCATCAAGGAACCGAGAGTTAGGTTGGGATCAAGCATAACGCGGTCTGATCCTACACATTTGCAACTCTAGGTCCAAGTGTGAGATTCACCACATCAGGATAGTTGTTAGACCATCCAAAGATTTAGAGCTCTAATCCTTTCATTCTTTAATTATTTATTTATGTGTGTGTGTGTATATATATATATATATATATATATATATATATATATAATTGGGAGGCATTCGAGAGGCAAGTTCCAAGCCAGTGGCAAGCTCTGTGCTTATTAAATGGTACTCTATGATGCACTTTTAGTAGCTGGTTGAATAGTGCTATTTATTGGTTCAATAATAGCATATGATACGCTATGTGCAAGTTTGATGAAGCTCATTTATGCAAGGTAAGTTATTTGAGAGCTACTCACCTATGCTTGTTCGTTGGAATGGTGAGAAGGTGGTGTGGAGTGAAGGAAGAGGTGGAATGGTGTGGGCATCAGGATCAGGTAGAGGATTCTTGATCCTCTGTGGATATCTGATTAGGTTTGTAGGGTTTGATTCAGTTGGAAACTATGTTTATTTTATTTTATTTTAATTTGGATCTAATGTTATTTTTGGTTGGACATTTGATCCTGTCTTTTGAGTTGGTACTCGTTATTAGGGTTTGGGTCATATTGAGTCAGCTCATTATGAGCTTGGGTCAATTTGAGTCCTGTCCAGTCCAGTTGGTCTTATATGTGTCATGTCTAGTCCAGTTGATATTTTTATTAAGTTCATTCAGCTTACAAGAGGAGACACCAGTATTGGAGCAGAAGACAAGGCCATCACAGTCAAACAGAGCAGCTACTAAATTCAAGTTGGTGCTACACGTACATAAGAAGTCACATGCCAGTCATACACCTGCCACCCTCCAACACAAGCATTCCACACGCCACCTAGCAGAGCAAGCAGGTCAACAAGATAAGACTCAATCGCCCAAATCATGCAACCTTATTTGAAAGAATTTTAGCCCAAAGAAGTAGCAAAGGGACATCCTTTATTGCCCATAAAATTGCCTTTTTTGAAAGGGATTTATATGGCATGAAGTTTTTTTTTTTATGTAATCTAATCCACACTTTAGAAAGAAAGTGGGCGCCCCTTTTCTTTCCATATATGTATTTACTTAGGCCCTAAGTCTCTGGCTCTATAAAAGAGACCCTCTTGTATGAATTATGCATCTTTGAATTATTAATCAATCAATCCAGTTTTGAGTTATTGTGAGTTTTGTTATTTGGTTCTCTGGTGCTCTTTATTCCCTTCTCCTGCGCGTGCCAACATCCTAATCTCCAGAAGAAACCCTAGCCGCTGCCCTTGTTTTTCTTAGTGGACGTCCAAGAGCTTCTTGACCGCCCCTCCTTCTCTACTCCCTTGCCTCTTTGCATCTAATCTGACTTTTCTCTCTTGTTTTTTAACCCTTGGATGGTGTTTTTGTAGGTTCCTCAGTAACCATGAATCCAAGATTCAAAGTGATCGCCATCCAAGTCAGCAGATACTTAGCCACAGATCCATGGGCTCGGGGCTTGGTCATTTAGGGCGTATCCGCCAGACAGAGTGACCCCTTCAGCATCTCGATCTCCTCATCCTGCTAGGTACACCCCCTCTAATCTGCTAGTAGCTTTATTGTGTGAGAGCAAGCCCTACCGGGGCTTCTTAGCCTCGGTGATCTTTTTTCTTTACTTTTCTGTGGAACTGTTTCACGTGCGGAGTTACTATGAGTTTTCCTAAATCCCTCTTAGGCTATCACTACAAGAAAATACTGAAATAGCGACGCAAATTTAGCGACGCAATACTGCGTCGCTAAATTGCGACCACTTTGCGACGCATCCGCGACAACAAATCATTGCAATGCAATTAGCGACGCATTAGCGACTCAATAAACCAGAAAATCAAAAAAAGTTATTTTTTTATTTAGCGATGCAAGGAATGCGTCACAATATTTTTAAATTAAGTTTTTATAAATATAAATATGAGAAAAAATATTGCAAAGCAACTCAGTGCGTCGCAATGTTTTTTAAAAAATTAATTATGTTAAATAGCAACGCATTAGCGACGCAATAAACTAGAAAATTAAAAAATTATTTTTATTTAGCGACGCACTAATTGCATAAAATAATAAAAAGGCCAAATTAGCGATGGATTAGCGATGCATTATTGCATCGCTAATCCATAATCATTTTTTTAAAAAATAGCGAGTGATTAGCGACACATATATTGCGTCGCTAATCACTACTTTATAATGCTTGGTCGGGCCGGCCCCTCATTCTCTTCTTTTTCCTCTTCTTACCCTAGCCGCCGCCGTCCGTCCACTCTTCCGGCTCCCCCATCCTCTCCCCCGGTGGAAGCTCCCCCTACTCCGGCGGCGTCCCCTCTCGACCGAGGTAAGCCCCCCCTCCTCCTCAAATTTTTTTTTTAAAAAATAGGTTCCAGCCACGGCACGGCCACGGCCGCTGCCGTGGCCGGCCGTGGCCTAGCCACAGTGGCCAGGCCATCGAAAAAAATTTTACAGTTTGGGGGGGGGGGG